>JABSTR010003142.1:0-58417 GCA_013339765.2 Haemaphysalis longicornis | reverse complement strand
CTAAAATAAACTATTCTATTCATGGTAGCTTGATGTGCAGGCAGTAACATATTCTGAGCACAGTGTAGTTTGTGTTTCGTCACGTACTCGGAATATTAACAAGTGAACCATTGTTTTTGTCAATAGGCAAACATAATTGAATTTAAACAAAATCCTGCGGAGCAGTCTAAGCGTGGAAGAGGCAAATTAGGTTGATCCCTCTTCCATAGAAACCGGTAAAACGCGAAAGTGAGATGTGCCTTTATAGGAGCAGTTGAATATTTATTGTGCATCGATATGAACTTGCGCATCGCTTTTTAATATTTATAATTTGTCCGTACGACATCATTATAAGCTTCAATGTTAGACACTGGATTGCACGCGTCGGAGCATTGCTAAATCCGACTTAAACCACAGGCGCTCGCAAACCATCCATGCGAACCAAACCAAACAGGTTGTCACTTAATCGTTTGGGGAACACACGGTCCGCTGTAGCGAAAGGAGCAGCGGACCGTGTTTCCCGAGCGATATTCGCAAGTCAGCGTCATTGCTTTACAGGCTTTTCCGCAGCTTACGCTACGCGTACCCCCTAGATGTAGGCGCTCGCTTCGAGGTGCCCACTGTCGGCGCTCATTAGCGTTATGATGCACTACTTCGCTTCACATCTTCTAGATGGCAGCACCATCTGAAGGGATGGATATAATTCTTGGATAAATCCAGCGCGAACTCAGACGAAGACGAAGGAATTGAAACACAAGGACAGCCGCTGGTCTAACAACGAAATTTTAATATAAGAAACGGTGAATATAAATACTGAACACAAACAATGAAGTAATAAAAAGACAGCGCGCATGGTCAGAAAATGTTTGCAGAGGTCATGGTGATTCCACAAGCAAATATACACATGTTGCAGTCAAGGCACACGCAAATGTGCAATCTCTTTAGGATGGAGACTACGCCTGTTTGGCTTACACACTCGTTCACCTATGTGAAATGCCTCCATCATTTCGCGGGTTGTTTGATTACGGTGCCTAAATAAAATATTAGTGGCAGGAAAATTAGGTTTGGATTGGGTGCACTTAGCACAATGCGAAGAAAGATGGAATGATACAGGGCCTTTCAATGACAATTCATGTTCTCTCAAACGCACGTTGATACAGCGGCCAGTTTGCCCAATATAGGTTCGGCCACAAGGCAAAGGAATGCTGTACACAACTCCCGTTGCGCATGCGACATACCGGTTCTTGTGGTTGACACAACAACCAACCCATTTCTTCTCACTTCCCCGCTCTATCTTTCTGTCAAGCGTGCCACATACAGAATGCAAATTGTTGCGGGCCGTAATACCCACTTGCACTCCATAGATGGCCCACTTTTTTTAAGTGGTGTGTGATTATGTGAATGTATGGGATGACGGCAACTTTTTTGGGCCTCTGTGTGTCCTCTGCAACTTCCCGGCCACCGGGCTTTGTTTTTAGCATTTTTACAAGTTTTTCACACGACCATGACAAGAGGTGCTGTGGAAATCCTGCCCCCTTAAGTTTTAACTTGCTCATTGAAGCTGTTTGTCATCAAGTGTTGGCACGATTTGGAAACGGCTGAGTGAAAACATGACAAGGCAATGGCGTTTTTCACAAGCTTGGTATGGCCCGATGAGTAGATCATCAAAGGCTTGACCGATCGTGGCGCATACATCCAGTTGACATGCTCCTTATCAAACCGAAGATACAGATCCAAATACTGGGTGCCATTCTGATTCGTTGGTTCAATAGTGAAATTGAGTGCCAAACCCCTTTACTTAAATACCTTTAAAATATCCACGGTCGCTCTCAGGCTGGAGGAATCCTAAAAAATGACCAGGTAGTCGTCTACGTAATACCCGGTGAAAGAGAACTTTTGTTCCTGTGTGGCTGCAAAGCTATTACACAGAAGTGTTATGGGCACCATGTTTTGTTACAACTACTGGCAAGAAATTTCACGAGGTGAGAATAGCACCTTTGAGGTTAAAAAGGAGCCTAGATGCGCAAGGCAACTGCCCCTGCGTAAGTTCCACAGTTTTCTGCACATAACTTTAGCCACCACAACTGACTGTGGTGGCTGTTTGTGAATTTGGGTATCATCAAGAGAGCTCCCAAGTCACACTGAAATTAGGCTACAACAGCAAGTCCGAAGCTTTCACATGTATGAAAATATTTAGCACAAAACAGGATATTGTGAGACAAGCAGGCGAGCGAGTGAACTTATTTATGCGAGCCTTAGGTGGTGATGTCTGGGCACCCCCCTGGTGGGGTTTTTTCTCTAGTCCGGGATACCCCTACCTGGAACGAGCAGTTGATTGTTCCTTTGCCCTAAGCATGTTAGGAACCTAAAGTACTTTTTTCTGACAAACAGGGTGCTCTTTGGGTTGGCAGTAGGAAGTGGGGCCTGCTTTTGTATTTGCTTCATGAAAAAAAAGAGCCTGAACTGCATCAAATTCTTTCACAGGTGGCACCGAAGACCAATTGATTGACAGTCTGCAGGGGCTGATGAAACAACAGCAGGGCCGGATGCGACAACAAACCGGTAAGGAAGCGTGCCGAACACTTTTCCTTTTTTGGGTTGCCAATAATGGTGTTCTGAGAATCTTTAAGCAGAAACAGTAGTTTTTTAGAAGGCATCGTCATAATGCTTTAGCAATTTTTGCAATTTTTAAACATCAGTGAACACCTGCAGACAAACTTTCCTGCATAGCTGCAGAGTAAAGTAAGATAGGCTAGGCATTGAGCTAGTTGGAGTGACATAATTGTGTAAGAGCCCTTAACAAAGCATGAATTGTGAGAAAAACACACCAAAGTGCAACTGTCAAATCAGATCACTGTCGCATGGAGTCATGTCCCAATGATTTCACATTTCAAGATGTACTGTTACCAAAATTCGTTTTCTAAAAACTGATATGCTCCACTTTATAAAGGTGCCAGGATGTCTACCTGTGAATATCAGCGCCAAACGTTGCTTGAAACCAATTTAAAATGGACATTGTAGCCACAGTTTTAAGCGGCATGGAAACAGAACGACTCACTCCCTTGCGGAAAACTTGCAATCTGTGTCGTACAAGCATCTAGCCGGTCAAACTTGCAGCGGTCCATCCCTTCCGTCTTGATGAGCGACACAAATATAAGTCTGGAACCAAAACGGCAAGCCCGCACAAGGCCAAAAGTTTGATGGTGCTTGTGGCGTCTTTTGCCGCTTTGGCGTCTCCAGATCGAACTTAATTCTTATTGAGCTAGGGCATAGGCAGGATTGGAAAAGGTTTTCTAGGATGCTCTTGGAGCCAATGCTTGGGGTGGCAGCTTTCTTTGTCTGAAAAATGTCGTGCAAGGTTGTCGTGAGCCGCCGAACTTGCTCTTGGGCTTATGGTTTCATAACAGAGTGAAATCTTTCGCAGTCGCGTTCTGTTGTGGGCGTTCAGCTGTTCTCTCACGCGTAGTGTGGGTGGAAAGAGTCGCCAAGTATGTACGTGATAAAATTATTTGCGGCGCACCTACTGAAATCCCTTTTGGGGTGATAAAGATTCCACCCATGATTTACAATGTTTTCTTTTTTTGCAGACAAAGCGGAAATTATAAGCATAGGAAGATCACGGTACATGCTTTGCCTACTTCAAAAACAGGGCACAAACAAGTGACACACAAGATCGCTCTAGTATGTCAGTCCATACATCTTCCTAAATGCGTTGTTTTTGAAGTAGTCAAGCTGCGTACTCAACTAGCACTGAAAACGCTTAGTTTTGGTGACAGTAAAAGGCGACGAAAAAGCTTGATGCCCCGAATTACTTAATGAGTGGCATTGCATTTATGCGCTTTCCCCTCAAAGCACTTGAATTAGCCCAGGTAGAGGCTGGTTAGATGGTCAGGTTCGTATCATTCATAAAGTGCGCTGCTAGCTAAATTGTGGAGCAGTTCAAGCACTAGTCGACCAGATTTAGTTGAAATCCCCAAGGTGGAGTAAGTTTCTGTGAAGGAACGTTTGACATCCACCCGAATGCAGCCACACGGCTACAAAGGAAAGCTATACAGCTTCCTCAGAAACTTCGCACTAGAAGAAAAATTCGTCCTGGTCCATGACTCAAATCAGGGACCACCGCACAACTGGAGCAGTCGCTCTAACAACTGAGCTAACCGGGAGGATAGTCGTTTGTAGCGCGAGAGCAAATTGATAAACAAATCGAACTAAAGGACAG
Organism: Haemaphysalis longicornis; assembly: GCA_013339765.2. Lineage (NCBI taxonomy): Eukaryota > Metazoa > Arthropoda > Arachnida > Ixodida > Ixodidae > Haemaphysalis > Haemaphysalis longicornis. Next base: position 54,219 of record JABSTR010003142.1, on the reverse strand, counting down.
GTGTTAATCGACCAGATTTAGGGGGAATCCCCAAGGTGGAGTAAGTTTCTGTGAAGGTAAGTTTGACATCCACCTGAATGAAGCCATGCGGCTGCATACATTGCAGCCGTATGTCAGCAGTCAGGTGGTTGTCAAACGTTCCTTCGCAGTTCAAGCACTACCGGACATTTCAAGCATTTTACGAGGTATAAGATGAAAGCTCCGATTATGCATCGTCCCCAACTGACATGAAACGAGCGGTGCACATTTAGTACTGTTACCCCCATCGTTGATAATGTTAATACCCCCCGTCACTGATTTTTGCATGAAGTCAGGCTGTGGGCAATCACTGCGCCAGCTTCGCTTCAGAACAGCAATAAAAGACGTGTTTCTTTTAAATTGTGCAGCCTGCTTTTGGTCGGCAGTTGCAGGCAGTGTGAACAGTGCAGTCCAGAAATTCGAAGCCACAACAATGCTGGCTAGACTTTGCGACAACGCATGTGTAAACAAAAGAGTTAGGCGGGAAAAAATGCCCCACCCATACGAGCATTCTTGCACACATCCCGCGTCAACCACGTTTCCCGTTTGGAAACGGACTGCCCGCGAGCAACAAGGCAAACGAACAGATGGTGTCAGTGCCGCCGCTCAGGAAGCCGTGGTGCGCAATCTAAAGCCCAGTGCTTACACCCTAAGTCACCTCTATTTGAAGTCTTTGTATAGGCGTGATTCAGGCGGCCAGTTATGGTTCAGTTTTCCTGATGGCCAGCTATAGCAACGGTATTTTTTCAGCGCGACTTTTTGGCTTGCAGATGCGTTGCCGCAAGGAGTGACCACCATTGTTGTGGCTTCGAAATTCTGGACTGCACTGTTCACGCTACCTGCAACCGCAAAACGAAAGCAGACTGCTCTACTTAGAGCAAACATGTCGGTTTTTTACCATACCAGCAGCAGTTGCGGAAAAATGTGACAAGTTGGATTGCCAGGCTTAAGCTTTTTCCTTATACTTAGTTTTCAGGAATAAATAATAAAATTTAGTTTCATTGATGCAATTGTTCTGGATGTTAACCGCTGTGTGGTAATCTTTTCTCAGCCGACCTATTTCTTCGTGCACCTGGGGAAAGGGACCGTTTTTGCGCTGTTTTGCTGCTGCACAACTGAGTTTGGAATCTGCAGCAAATGAGGTCTACATTCTTGTTGCGTCACATCTGTGGCATTGGCCATTGCATTGCTTTTATGGCATTTGTTCTTTCAAAAGTGACGAAACAAATGTTTGTTTCATAACACGAAAGGAGAGAGAGGGAGAATAAACTTTGTTCAGTTTGCAACGGTGATGCTTAGTCATCGGCCGTGAGCCCTTGGGCTCTGGAAACATCCACAACCAGTTGGACAGCCCAAAGTTGATCTTCCAGGCAGGAGCTGAGCAGCATGGTCTGCCACTGATCACTGTCAGTGATTGTGCGGCCATTTCTGATCACCTGTGGCCACTGCCACGACAGGTAGGCCATGTCTACGTGTTGCTGACGTCTATGACACTCGGGGCAGTAGCGCCCTAGATAGTAATAGCTTTACAAAAGTGGGTTTGCTTACGAGTGGGCATGTAGGAGTCGGGAGACCACCGAATGTGTCTCACTGAGGGATGGCTGCGTGGATAGGAAGTAGGCCCAGCCTCAACCATAACTGAATGTAATGTCGCTGTATGACATTAGCCGGTCCCTGCCTGGTGTGGAGTGAGGTCTGTATAGGAGGCGCCGCTAGTTCGGTCCGTAAAGCCTCGAGCGGCTTCGTGTGCAGACTCATTTTCTGCAAGGGCAGAGTGGGTGGAAGTCCAAAGTAAGTTGACCGTGCCTGTCCGTTTTCCGAGGTGGAGACCAGAAATTGGGATTGCGGACGCCTGCCTTTATATGTGTCTTCGTGAGAAGGTTAGACTCGCTGTTTGTAGTCACTGATGATTGTCTTGATTTTTGTGGAACCCTCCATGGTGGCTCAGTAGCTAAGGCGTTCTGCTGCGGAGCACGAAGACACGGGTTTGATTCCCGGACGCGGCGGCCGCTTTTCTGATGGAGGCGAAAAGCAAAAATGCCCGTGTGTTCGAGATTTCGATGCGCGTAAATATCACCGGGTGGTCAAAATAATCCGAAGCCCTATACTGTGGCTCGCCTTATCGCCTGTGAAGCGGCGGCGCATTAAACCCTACAATCAATAACTTTTTGTGGAGGGAACCATAGCTAGAGCAATGGGTTTTTCTTCTCTAACCACCGCGTCTCGTGTGAATAGAGCAGGATGTTATAGTGTTAATCTAACGTCCCAGACATCGTTCTGGCCTTTGCAGTAATTCTGGTGACCTGCCCCACTCCGTACCTCAGGCTACAGCGGGCAGATGCAATTAAAATAGAAGCTGTCCTCCGCAGAGCCTGCCAGCGGGCCATCGGTCTTCCACTAAACATGTCTAGTGGGCAATTTGAGGCCCTGCGCCTTACAAATATGAGTTCGTCGAGGTTCAACGGCTAGGGTAACTCACACGGCTGACCTACAGCACAAGGGGGCGCCACATACTCCACTCGCTGGACAGAGCTCACCCCAAAGAGCGCATATTAGTTTTGCGATCCTATCAACAATAAAGGAAAACAATTACGTCTCCGCGCTCCCGCGTAACAGGCATCATATCCATAACAAGAAGCGGTGAGAGGCGAGAACCCGTGCCCCGCAGATACTCTATGTGAAAGTCGAAAACAATATCTATGTGGACGCAGCCGGTTAGGCTGGTCGCGACACAATCGCCATAGCGGTGATCAACAATCAGGATAAGACGAAAGGAAGAAATGGTATATTGAGGGTGCACTTCAGAAGGCAGCTGTGGCCTTTTACCTTGAGATTTGTAGGGCAGCAGCCGATGGAACATACGTGTATGAACATCTTGTATTTGCTTTACATGTAGCGTGTGCTTGTGTGCCACTAAATAAGAGATGTTTGGAAGGTACGTTGAGTGTGTGGCTGTGGTTTGCAAGTCTTTCTTATAGTGCTGAGTTTTGCAGCTCTGTTCTGAGGGCCTGTTCTGTACTGTATTGCAGCTGCAGCAGTTACTCTTGTCTTTCAGCATTCTGGGAGAGGGCCCCGCGGGACCAGGCGGACATCCTGGCCCAGCTGAGTGCCATAAGGACCAGAGGGGCCACGGGTGTCCGCGTTGCTGTGCTTCCTGAAGATTGCCCTAAGCTGCCCGCTTAGTACGCCCAATAGATGCGGGCGCTCAACACATACCTTAGAGACATGGATAAGGTTGAACAGATGGTATTTGTAACTAATTTATTTGTGTCCTGCACTCATATTCGGCCCAGAATTGTTTATTTTCTAAGAAAATCTGAGTCTCCTTATATGCCAGGATTCTTGTGAAGGCTTTGTTGATCCTGCCGGGTAGAGCTGCTGAGTGCCCTGTCAGGCAAAGCTTACATTTAGGCTGGTCTGTGGAAAGATGTTTTCTTGAAATTAGATAATATAAAGCGGTTGTGGATAGCCAGTCAATTGGGTGCAAATGCTGGAGTACGTCAAATGAGCAGTCTGTTATTTTAAAATAAAGAGATTTGGAAGCACTGTAGGGCACACTTGAACGAATGACTAGTATGTTTACCTTGTATAACCCGTGTGTGTGAACAAATTGAAATGGTGCGTGATTTGTAGCATAGAGATAAGCCAAAATTCGAAGATGAAGGTTACATCGAACCACATTGCACATCAGCAGAGTGTTGCAATTTTGTGGAGCATGATAAATATGTAGGTTGTGTGAATGTCTTCCAATCAGTGAATACAATGCTTGCATGGTTGAGCTACACTGCGTGGCCACAAATAAGACCCTAATGGTTACTTCTAAGTTCAGCGCCGCTCTTCTCACTAATCCTCTTTCCTCCCTCCTGCCCCCAAATTAACAAATAAGTAAAGCAGCCAAAGCTCCGAGCTTGGAGAGCAGAACTATCATTCTTTTGTAACAATCTGTAGTACGGCATGTGCTGTGTCTTGCTACAAATTGTTTTTGCAGTTTCAGTGCCGAGAAAAGTTCTGTCAGCAGGGTGCTCCCAAACTGATTCAGAAGTCGACTACCTGACACCTTCTCAGCCTTCTCTGCTCTTTCTCTCTGTGTGGTCATAAACACGAGATGAAGCTCCAGGTTCTCCTTAGCAACAGCCGCTGTTTCGCAGTGTAGGCTTAATTGAGGAAAGTAATATAAATAAGGTGGATTGGTTTTGGAGAGTGTCAATTTAAAATCTTCAAATATAGATATTTTCTTACGTTGGTGGTATTTTCGAAGTTGATGTTGCAAAGGAAGAAAAGGGAAAAGCGGGCAGGGGCACGCTGCGCATTATCATCCTTAGGATAAGTGGTTCGAGCACATGAAATAAACAAGCACGTATCGCTCCGTCTAAGGCTCTGGGCCTTTGAGTCGCGCTAGCTTTCGCCACATCTTTGGTGCTGAAACCCGGGTTTAGTGCGAGTAATTCTGGATACCGGAATCCAGCGGGCGTTCATTCGTCAGGATCTGCCTAAAGCCCTTAAATGCACTGTTCTCGTCACAGAAGAGCTAGCGTTGGTAACGTTTGGCAGGACAAATGCTCACAAGATAATACGCAGCCAGCGAGCAGAGGTGACGCTACGTGGACAAGCTCGTGGAGATCGGGTCATGTTGGAAGCCTTCGAGGTCCCTGTCCCGTTCCCGGGTTTCGGCACCAAAGATATGATGAAAAAGGAACGATCAGGAGGGTTCTCGGCGGCTCGTCCCGTTCTCATGACTTGCTTTCATAACTCAAAATCTTTCAAGTGCAGGTGGACAATAAAAATTTCGAATCGAATGATTGATTTGTTGACTGGTTGTAGGGTTTTTTACCACGCCAAAGCTACGCGTGGCCTTCGGGGTGCCATAGTGGAGAGTTCCATAATAATTTTAACAATCTGGGCATCTCTAACGGTCGCTAAAATGTCGACACAAGCGTCTTTTGCTTGTTGCCTCCATCAGAAAAGTGGCTGCAGCAACCAAACATTTCAAATTATTGGTGGGATCAATGCATAAGGAATATTATGGTGTATGAAGGAAATGATATGCAAGGACATTTTAGCTTTCAAGTCATTGGTGACTTGTGCATGTGTAACAATTCGATAGTTTCTGCTTCTTTTAATAACTTCCCATGTGCAGACATTGAAAGATTTTAAATTGTATCTATGCATGATTTGGATCACAAGATTATCAGTATTGACTTTAAAATGTACATGTGCTTCTTTTTTTTTCACTTCCAGGCGGACTACTTACGCCAGATTGGAGGTGCTGATGGGAAGGCGGCTACAAGGGCGGTGTTCTTCTGCCCTCATTGGTAATAGCCTAGCCAAAAGGTGCAGCTGGGCACGTTTCAAAGGAGAGAAGGAGGCTCTCAGTGATCGGAAAAACATCCTGGCCCTTGTTCTTGGTTTTTACCTCATCTGTTTTAATGTGTTTTTTGGTGTTTGCTTGTGTGTGCATGCGGCAATTGCATTGTCATGTTAGTTGTCTAGTCGGGAAACACTTGCGTTGCTCTGTAAACTGTTGGACTACGTTGTAAACATCCTATGCATTGCATACTTTCTGTTTCTTTTTGGGTGTTATAGTACCTAACTGAAAAAATCATTCATTATTGAGTATTTCGCATTCATTGATACAAACTATGGCCCAGAGTAGAGGTAAATACATGGTTGTGTTCATTGCTATTGTGTTCCTTAGTCACATATATTGCCGTGATCCCTGACTTTGGCCCTTAATTATATTGTTTCCATCTAGACAGCCTTTTGAGAAATGTTAGCAGCCAAGTTATATTTGGGATAATAAGTACCCTGCGATTCATGCCTGCCTAGGTATTAACTAACTCAAGGTATTGTATGGTTCCTTTAGTTTCACAGTAACCTAGAATAGGACACTGATTTGGGGGGGAAGTTGTTTTTGAGACTTGCTGGCCCGTCAGTAGTATCTCCCCAGTTCGCAGGTTTAGAAATATATCTTTTCTCCACTCTAAACTTGGGTACCATATACAGACTCTGTGGGCGTTATAAATAGCCCATTGTTACCTTCTATCTTGGATGTATTTGTCAGTTAGCACGATTTTCTAATCATGGCCAGCGAGCTCAGCCAAGCCTCCAAACATTTTGCCTCTACCTACAGTGTAGACCAAACGGTTTCCAAACGTAACCTGCCGTCATTTCATCGAAAACATTCATTCTCATATAACATATATACCAGTTCATACAAAGTGCCCTGAGGTGTAATGAACCGGAACACGGCCAGTTTTTCAGCAGTTTGTTTGTACTCTATGCGAACATAGACTAGAGAAAACCTTTCAAAAGCTACCTCTTGAATTCAAACAAGTACTGATTGCTTTACATTGACTTCTCTTACAGCTAGTGGGTATGGCCCTTTTTATAATTAAGGCAAACATGCCCCTTTGTGGAGGTTTTGGGGAATAATAGAGAATGGCGCATGTTGAAAACAATCTGTTGCAATTCTTCAACTAAAGTGAACCTAATAAATAAGGTGCCACTTGGCGCTTAAAGTGCCCAGTCCACTTAGAAAAAATGAACTTCAGTAGTGCGTTGGTGTTACCAACCACACAATGCAACATTTTTCTGATGGTTACGGTATGCATCGGAATTCTTTGTATATTTGCGTTGTGGGACAGTGTTTTAAATATATCAGTGTAAAGTGGTTTGGTTGAGGAGAAACCTAGACTGAATAACATTGTGTACTTTTAGCAAGCCGCCGAAATTGCGGTGTCATTTTTGATGACTGCCCTTTCCATCTAGTACTTGTGGTTTCTACCAAAGCTACAGTGGGTATTGCAGGTATCGAGGAGACTCCCTGTGTCAAACTCAGCTGCGTGGGTATACACTTCATTGCAACTGCTGTATAAGGGAGTTTATTCAACGAAACGTACACTTATTTCGTCATTTATTATTTTTTTCTATCTGCATTGACGCTGAAGTTTCCGGTAGCTGACAAGGTTTCAGTGGCAAGTACCACAAAGAAGTGGGTCTACACTTCAAGTGACCAGGGCGGAGGCCGCACAAAAATGTGGCAGAAAGAGAACGGGTAGTATTTTCTGCATAAATAAAAGCATGGATCAACGTTGCTTGTGCAGTCATCTTTGTAACACCTCTAAGTCATAACCGACAAGGTGAACGGCCGCTAAGGTGAATGGCCCAAGGATAGGTTCAGACAACGGGTGGCCCTCGTACAATGGGCCATCTGCGGCCTGCAGAAGATGGCCTATTAGCCCCCAAATGTCTGTGGCCAATCAATGGCCCAATGTCTGCGGCTAATTGATGGTAAATTGTCTATGGCCAATCGACGGCCGAACACGTATGGCTAATTGCTGGCCAAATCTGATCCGCCAATGCCCGCGCCAACATAATGCGCAGAGGTCACAGCACAGTTTCCAGACATTAGCCAATGAATGATGGCCAAGCTCCATCCTTACACGTCCAGGGACCATTTTGGAGTAAGGGCCAAACATTTTCAGCCGAGGATTGGCCGGGTATAAAAGGACAGGCAAAAGTTCTTTACGCAAAGATGGGCCGCACATATTTGTGCTGCCAGGGAATTCATGACCGGTGGGTTGTATTTCATTACCTGTCAATGGTGTTCTGACCTCTGGTAATGTTCCTATTACTAGAAGTCCATCGAACATTGGCAGTCTAACGGGTGTGGGCAGAAGTCTCGTTGTGTTCTTTATGAATGGCCGTGACCACTGACTATGTCAGGTGTACAGTGAGCGTTGTCATGGTCACGGTGATTGAGGAAGGGAGCAGTACACATTTCGGTGTCAGAAAAGAGACTTAAACAGAAACTTAGTGGCCATCCCGCCCTACTAAAGTGGATGTCCAGCTAACGTGTTGTAAACCACTACAAATGGTGATGGAGGAGGGTCTAGTCTTCAAATATAATCTGCAAACATAATAATTACCAGGGACACATGGTGGGGGTGCGGGGGAACTATTTATAACAGGCGCTTTGCGGTTGCGGTGTTTTCAATGTCTGTTTTGTGGTTTCCTTAATCGAATTCTGTACCATAGGCTGCATGCTTAATTAGCCAGACCCATGTGTTCGGGATTTTAAGCTTTGGCATTTTTGCTTAAGAAGATGAAACCGTCGGGGGGGGGGCAAAGGTATATAGCATTGCTCTAAAAGAACGTGTCACGCTTTTCTGTGCAAAAAAATGACTTCAAAGCGAGGTTTACGCCCCGACATTTTGGCGCTCCGGCGAAGGCGGCGCGGCCTCGTCTCGAGTGCGGTGCACTCGAAGCGATTGATTTATTGATTGATTGATTGATTGATTGTGGGGTTTAACGCGCCGACGCAACGCAGGCGATGAGGCGCGCCGTAGTGAAGGGCTCCGGATTTATTTTGACCACCTGGGGATCTTATCGTGCGCCGAAACCTCGTACACACGGGCGTTTTTGCTTTTCGCCTCCATCAGAAAAGGGCCGCCCGCCGGGAATCGAACCCAGACCTCGTGCTCAGCAGCGCAACGCCTTAGCCACTGAGCACCGCGGCGGGTACACTCGAAGCGAGCAGAGTGCGCCAGACAATTCGTTGATTACGCGACAGTGCACTGAAAAGAGCCCGCATTCGCCCCCGCAGCGTGACCATGCTGCATGCACGCGCAAGCGTGCGCTACATCCGAGATAAACGCGCCTTCCGTGCCGCGGCACGCAGCAGCTCTTCTCTAGGTAGGATGCGTCGATGTCAGTGCCGCTGTACAGGGTGGAGACACCCTTCGAACGGTCCCGTGACACCGCTATTGGGTCAGAGTGCGCAACGGGGTGTTGTTTTATCATTTCCCGAAAGACCCAGCCACGCGAGACAGATACGGTTATTAAAACTTCGCGAGTAAACAGCGTTTCCGCAATAATTTTAGCGCGGTTTTCCTACAATAGCTCGCTGCGGCGGCAACCGAGTGGCACGAAATTGCGGCGTCAGCGGATATGTCTCCACCCTGTACGGAAGACGCACGTGAATAGAGAACCCTAGTTCGAGGCAGCGTGCCTCGATACACACGTCTGCCGTACACGGTGAATAGAGTGTTCTAGAAGTTTTCCACTTGTCTCCGCACTAGTATACACCATAGGGTGTGGTCACGTAGACGCTGGCGCCGCGATTATGGGTCCCTCGCTCACCGCTGAATCAAGTCGTTGTATCAAAACCACTCTAAAATTATCGCGGCAATCGTTTTACTAGCGAATTTTTAATCATCTTATCTGTTCCATATTGCTGGGTCTCGTGAGAAATGAAAAGAACAACACGTTGAGCCCGTTGACGCAATTACAGTGCCACGGCACCGTTTAAAGGGTGTCTCCACCCTGTACTGCGGGGCTGGAATCGAGGCACCCTATCTCAAGGCATAGTGATTCACGCCTTGTGGCGAATGATGCAAACAACAGTAGAGCTTTTTATACACTCAAATAGGTTCCGCCGAAGCTGGGAAGCTTCCTAGTTCGCCGTAGTTATCATTGTGACATTAGCGAGTTTTACCGACCGTTATGCGCTGTTCGCTCCGCTCTGCTAGCGATCAAGAGCGCCATTGTGCATGCGTGCCGCGCTTGGGTGCAAACGACATTTGGGGCCCTATTCTGGACTGCACAAATTGCCGGCATTTCGCCCATGTTGTTTTGCGTAAGCACGACGTAAGCAATCAGTGACGTGCTGCACCTATACCTATGACGACATGCAGTGTAATTTGACGAGTCACTCATAAAGATCGCTACCAAGGTAATCAAATATTGTGCAAGAAGGATATAAAAACACTTGGCATGTACTATAAAAATTAATACGGTAGCTGAGGCTGACAAGAAAAACACATTTTTGGAGGTCAAATTTGGCGCCAACAGCACAAGGCGATCGAGTAACATTGATCCAAAAGCGAGCGAGAGGCGGATGTCGAGCTAAAGAATATCACACAATTTTTTTACCGTATCTATTTATTTTTCAATCGCTTTTATTAACATAGCTGGGCTCTCTGCTTCAATGCAAGCTTTGTTGCGTTATCACCCTTCCCTGCCGCCACCGCCGCCACGCCATCGTCTGCTGCTATGTTACAAGTTTATGGCGTGATCACAGAAAAAAGACGGCCGCGACCATCGCTTTTATGACACATAAGAGCAGCGAAGCGCTACGCCGGATAACCGCGGAGCGCACCGATGTCGCCGATTCACTCATTCGTCAAGCTCGACTGCAATCAGCGCTGTAATGAACTAAACAGTCACTTTTCATTGTTATTTTTCTCTTGAGTTTGATCATGTTACCCAACAGCTTACTAGGACAAGTATGGACAAATGCCATGCATTGGGTTCTTTTTGTCATAGAGAGGCTTGTACTGCCCTCTTATGTTGCGGTTACGCCAAACAAATAATTTTTATTTCATTGCAAAACATAAAAGCAAAATACTGCATGTTATTTGTGTGTTCCATGATCGCTGACTTGGAAGCAGTTGAAACTATAATTTGTTTCGGTAGGAAACATGCGTTAAACGGCCCGCATGCGAAACTGCGCCTGCTGCAAATTGCCGCACATTTCGTGGCGCCGTAAGCCGAGGCAATATTTTGCCCTATTTTGCTTGTATTTTGCGACAAAAACAGCCGCCATTTTTAAACTGTTACGTAGCATTACGTCACTTTTACGCAGGCTGAAGTTGCCAATGCATGACGTAATCGTTACCGCCAACTGTTTAAATTACGTCACGCCTTCTCAGCCAATCACAGAGGGGTGTGTATTACAAGCAGTATTGTTGTTCAATAGCAAAGACAGGCTTACGTTGTCATGTCCGCTGCATTTAGTCTGGTTTTTCATTGCCGGCCAGGAATTACGCGCCTTTAATAACGTGAAACAAGGCAAACGTTTGAACTGGGTGCCCGTAAACGACATGAAACGTCAAAATGACGACAGCACACGCAACCGCTTTGTCAACCGGAAGCACGTGACCAAAATTGAAAGTCAATCAGAAAAGACTTCCGGAAAATTGCCTCAATTGCCGGCAATTTGTGCAGTCGAGAATAGGGCCCTTGGCTTCGGTTGCGCTGAGCGGGCCACGGGTACCGGAGCGGACAGTCGAAAACGGTCAGCTAAATCTTTCCATCATCTGGTGGATCGATCGTGGCGGCCGAAATGGGCCTTTTCTTTCCTATAGTGCCCTCGAGGACATATCGTGGTGCTACCTTTGTGTGACGTCACTTGTAGGACGCTGGGTAGTGTTATCTGCTAAACACATTTTCTGTGCGTATGCGACCACGTGCTTTTTTGTGTGTGTCACCACCGTATCCCCCTCCTAGTAGATCTGATGAAAACTACCTGAAAAAGTTGTCTGAGACTGAATAATCCCGGCAAGCAATCAGCGACTCACTTGTTCCCGGTGACACGGCCGCAATTAGCTTGTTGCTACCATCGCTACCCACACCTCGTACGAAGCCAGCTAACGCCATAGACGATGCAACTGATGCCGAGAAAAGTAGCCTGTAAATTCATCATGAGATATTTGTGACGGGACAAATACGAGTCTGTATGTGCCAGCAAAATCCTTCCAACAGGCGCGGAAACGCGTCGCTAAATTGTGTTCTCATCGCGCGTACTGCTCGCGTTGCCTGGTACTACACGAGAACGGTGATTGTATTGCTTCGCAGCACACCTTTAAAAGTGCTGCTAGGATCTGCAGTTTTGCTTAAAGAGTGCCTATTTCCCCTATATTGTTTTTTTTAGTTATGCCCGGATTTGATACTACTGACGTAGCCTGTACTCTGCAATGCTGATATGTTTACTTTTCGTGACTTGTCCGCAATGTATGAATAGTATGAACGCGAGTTTTGAACGTCTTCAAGCTGGTTTGGACGTCTGTATGTTTAGTTTTTATTAGACCTCGGCGTGCGAATTCGTAACTGCAACTTCGGCTTTTGCCTGTTTAGAGTAAGCCAGCCTTTCTAGCATGAATTTCAAAACTGACGACTGCTCACAGAAGGCGGGGCTGTGTACGCGGAGAAGCGCGTCGTTAATGATTTGGGGCAATGTGGAGTTTTAGAATAGAGAACCGAGCATTGGGGGTCCCAGAAGTTAGGGACCCCAAACGCAACAAGCGCGCGTGCGATGGGAGGGTCTTATCCAACAGCTAGCAGCCGGTTTCGGGTGCACGTAATCGAATGTTGGGAACTTTAGGCTTAGCGTCGCGGCAAATATTTCATCGCCGCTGTCGTTACAGATGTGAATGACAGCGCCTAACGACAGGTTTCGCCACAACGACCCCTCTTCCGGCATGTGGAACTCCGAATCCGTGGTGATTGCCGTATAAGCGATCGATGGTCAAGATGCCTGCCTCGGCCCAGGCCGATTCTTGCGCGCAGGTATCGGCACCCTTCGGCCACTCGTCACATCGCTCGTTAACGGGGCGGCGGTGATGGAACGCTGAAATATCTGCCGCGATTTACGCCGACCGGCCGCGTAGGTCGGCGTAAATGGCGGCAGATATTTGAGCATTGCTTTCAAAACCGCATTATATAAGACTACCCAGCACAGTTTTTCACCACCCTAACATCCACTTTCACAAATCTGGAACCTCCTTTCCACGACTAGTGTGATATTCAAAGTCGGCGACAAGTTTTTGGTGCCTGGACCTGCGTCGGTTCAAGCCGCTCCATCGGCCGTGCGGGCAGGCATGGCAGATGCGTGTGCGGGCGTTTCAGCGACCACTAAACACTTCATGATTTTACGCTTTATACATTTTTTGCAAATAAGGGAAATCTAGAAACGTAACTCGGCGGTCGTCGTCGTCTACATTCTTGATCGGGAAACAAGCCGCAGCATACGCTTCGGTTGCATACGCCATACACCACCAGACTCAAGTTGTTTGCTCATAACTTACCACAGTTGATATGGTTATAAAGTGCCCATGAGGTCAAACTGCACTTGCCGCACTAAGAATTTGCTTGAAACGATGAAAATTAACACGAAAATACTTTTTTACAATGCGCGTCCTAAACACGCTGCAAGTTTCCGCGCTGCAAGCCAACTACGCAGCAAGATAGGAACTGTGATTCTACAAGTCACGTCAAAACGATCACAGCGCCGGCCTCTCCAGTGGTGGCCTAGCGGCCAATATTCTTCCTCCGGGGGCCATCCAGAAGCGCAAAATATACTTAGCCAAACTCGTTTTTTGTACATGAGCTTCACACAGGAAAGAATGTAAAACAAATTTAATAAATCTGTTGAAATATTCCCAAACTGTTGAGTAGCAAAAAAATAGTCATACACTCCTCTTACTTATAATATTGTGCTCTTATTCTGCACAACGCGCATCAGACTATAAGCAGCCTATAGTGGAAAGGACAACAATATGCTAATAAATAATTGTAAACAAGCTGGGACTTCAGTAACAATATTTTAGTGAGTTTTTTTACATGTACTTCTAAGTTGTCCGCCGAAACACATTTAGCAGCCTGGACACATACCTTGCTTAGTGAATACCTAATGGACTTCCAAATGTATAAACCGAAGCAGAGCAGGCAGGTCGCAACATAAGGGAGATTTGTCTTACACTATTTGCGTTGTCTGCCCCCATGCAATAAACAGTATGAAGTACCAGTGGAAATAGCAAAGTACGCGCCAGTCCACGCTGTGGAGCTGCTTGGAAAACGAAGCTGCAAACGACACCCACAATTACCCATGCGACGTCCCTGGAATTCACACACTTGGCTCTCACTTTTTACGATCTCACTTCTCCGTCTGCCGCAGCCGACAGAGGCTACAAGATCGGCGGCCGAGACGGAGGGGAAGTAACATGCCATGAAAGGGTCTGAATGTCGTTTAATTTGTACTAACTCTTAGCGCACGCGCAAGGTGCACACAGGGCCGCTACACTTGCCGTGGGCGGAGCGCACAGTGGCACGAGAGGTCGCGTGCTGCTATCACGTAGCCTTCAGAGAGAACACATGGCGTAAAGTCACAGATGTGCGGGGTGGGTGCACCGTCTGGTACCCTTGACTCCTCACTGGATCGTAGCTCTATCGGTAAGAAAACGGGCCCTCGCTACATTTTTCTATTCGTTCCAGATTGCATTCCTGGCGAAGGCAATAATTTTTATTTGTTCGCGGCAGTTTTCTGTTGACACCAACGGTCGCGAAAGAATCCTTGGAAGATAGAGGTCGAAAGCTTCGCTTTGAAAGTTGAGTGACATGCGTTATCAGTGCTTCCGTCACCGTCAGCTCCAGGTTGCCCTAGAACTGCTTCGTCTGTTCAAACCTATCAATAAAACGGTAGCACAAGATTGATGAGGACTCTGAAATAACAGATCAATCAAAAAAGCTGCTTCTGCGGCTTCGTCATGATGTATCAATGTTTTTCGCAGCACTTCACCACTTTGTAACAGTTCTGACGGAAATTCAGCATAAACACATATAACACATATACACATATAAACACATATATACACATATAAACAAATATAACGGAACATTCTGTATAAAAAAGGAAAACCTGTGGAGTTGTAAGAAATCATCTACCGGAACACCGAAAGAACTGCTAAAACACGGAGATATTTAGTGGAAATTGCAGGTTGGTGTAAAATTTCTAATAATAAAACGAATCCACACACATTCCAAGTATCGACATTACGAGGGGTAGCGAGTGTGCAAGATTTCAGCGCATGTTAAAGATGCCCAGGTTGTCAAAACTAATCCGGAGCCCTCCACTAAAGATCGCCTCATCACCTGCGTTACGTCGGCGCGTTAAACACTAGAATAAACCAATTTACGGCGGATAGCGATGTCTTCAGAAGACATACCATGCCAGTGCTTATAGGCGATCACGTGCATAGCTAGCAAATGAGGCTACGTACACAACTCGTGGCACCGGCATCACGCCCGCTGGGTAAATCTGCAATAGCTGCCTCTAGGTTACAGCGAGGATCCCTCCGCTTGGTTGTCACAAAGCTGATACTGAACACGCATCAGACAGTGGTCTCGAAGGCTAACCAGGCCCATTTCAAACGAATCGCACAGTTTCCCGCCAGCACAAAGCACATGTCATCAGTAGCGGCATGAAGGCTAGCTGTGCATGCTTGCTGCCGTTCTTCTATCCCAACCAGTGAGCGCATAACCCGGCACCCGGTGATTGGATCGTGCTTAGGAGTAAAGCGCGAAATACACGGGCGAAAATATCGCGATGAAAGTTTTTCATGCCGAAAACGTATCGGCTCACGTCGGCGTTGAAAGCCGGCAAGGTGTTCTGGTAACGCCTGATAAGGGCGCTAACGTCGTTATCAGCGGATTGCGAAGCTTGTGAAAGAGGAATCGCTGGTGGCGAGGTGA
Organism: Haemaphysalis longicornis; assembly: GCA_013339765.2. Classification (NCBI taxonomy): domain Eukaryota; kingdom Metazoa; phylum Arthropoda; class Arachnida; order Ixodida; family Ixodidae; genus Haemaphysalis; species Haemaphysalis longicornis. Next base: position 38,892 of record JABSTR010003142.1, on the reverse strand, counting down.
ATAACAGTCGTTAAAGTGGTGTCGGCAGTGGCGAGGAAACAGCGCCTCAGCGGCGCCGAGTATATCGGCTGCAGAGGAATCAAAACTGGGAAGGGGGCGGGGGTTGACATAAACTGCTTTGTGGTGGAGAACAGCAGCGGCTGCGCGATGTTCATAACACTTTATCCTCCTCTAACCTTTCGTCTTTTTACGGGCACGGACTCGGGCTCCTCGATCCTTCGTCGCGCTACTTTCACCTGCGTAAACGTCAGAGTCAGGCTAGCGGGCACACGGCCGCTGGTTCCAGTGGCAGTGACGAGTCTGTGTTAGAGCAGTGCACCGGCCGCAATTTCTGGGCCCGGCCTGACCAGGCCCGATAGAGAGACTGCCCAGGCCCGGCGCCGGACATATAAATTTATTAAAATTGAGCCCCAGTCCGGCATGAGCCCAACCATTTTTATATTATAAGCCCGAGCCCGGCCCGAGCCCGACAAACTTCTGAAATATGAGCCAGAGCCCTGTCTGAGCCCGCCAGAGTGTTGTTAAGTGCCTTCCGTAGTCCGACAGGATATTAACGTGAACTTGAAAAAAAAATGCTGTTAACCTAAAAAGCGTAAGCACAAAGCGAATACGACTACTTTAGATTTGAATTTCCGTTAAACTTGGACCTAAGTTTGTACACCTTATCTTCACATAGAAGCTGTATTTTCGGTAGTGGTGTAACTCCATTTGCCACTTCATTGGCCAGTCTCCGAACTCAAGGCACACCCGAGGATAAAGTGGATTTTTTTATTATTGCAATTCTTTAGCAGATATTGCACCTCTCCTTCTTCCATTCTTTTCTGAAGTTTGATGAGATGATGCGCCCGGTTTCACCATTTAATTTCTGTCTTTCCCTCTAGTTACGCTGGCAGCATGAATTTATCTGGACTTCTGTTCTTTCTTGCCTTTAGTCATGGCTCTAAAAAAATTCTTGCGCGAAAAATTCATGGGCTCTGTTTAGAAAATTGATTTTTCAAACTCTGCAAACACTGCGAAACCCAGGTCAGGTTTGTTCTGTTGGTTTTAGTTTGAAAAGGAGAGATAAAATACAATTATGTTGTCTGTCGCTGGAGTGCCCTCGTTTTCTGGCCCGCTCTCTCCCATAAAGCTGATGAGACCCAGACGTTTCTTTTATTGATGTGAATGCTTTTTAAGTGCAATCGTCTTTTTATCATATCTTTTACGGCGCGGTAGTGAATTAGCACTTACTTTTTTGGTTTCCACTTTGCCTGAACTATCAACAAGAAATCTTTCTCTTGCCAACAATTTAGAATTTGCGACACAGGAGAGCTGGACCTCAGGAAATTCCCGGACCGGATCGGACCAGCACGACTCGACAAAATTTTGTTTCAAGCCTGAGCCCGGCCCGGGCCCGAGAAAATGCGTAATACCCAGCCTGAACCCGGCCCGTGGGCCCGGCCGGGTTAGGGCTTTTGGGCCGGTCCGGTCCCGTGCCCTGCACTAGTCTGTATGCCCGCGCACCTTTCGTTCATAGCGGAGCTTCACCGTGGGTATCGGGTTCATACCGCTGCACTTCCGGAAACGATGTGAATAAAAAGGCGACGGTATGAACTTCTTCCTGTTGACGCTTGCCAACCACAACGGTCGCTGGTCTTCATCGGCCGGGAAGCGATGGAGTGGATTCGACCGCTACTGCGTACACCACGCTGCTGCAGATGAAGTTCGCACGTCATGTGGGGAGGAGGAGGAATAAACGTGTCTCAAAAGCAGTCAGCCCAGGGGAAGAGTCCTTCTTCCAGGACCCAATGAGTTCGTCCGGCTCCTTGGGCTCTAGACCAGCCAAAAGCTGACCGTCAGAGTCCGAGCTGGACAGTGCTCTCTCCCAGTGCTTAGGGGAGAGGAGGGGCAGGGGGGATGGGTGGGGGTTCTTATCACGGCCCCACGTGATATGGTATAGGGTGCCCGGAGCCTCGCTGAAGTAGCATTGCGAGGAGTACAGTGCTGGGGCCAGAATGTGGGCTCTAGTGGGGTGGAAAATGTGTTTGTTTGGATGCCTCGTATGTGGCGCTCTGTTCATTAGTGAGGCTTTTGTGCGCAGGGTGATATAGTGTTCGTTCCAGGCGGTAATGTTGGGGGATTTCGTGGAACGACAAGACGGGGCTGACCTTCCAGTGCTCTCCGAACTTCTCGCTTGCCCGTGGGACGAACTCTCGGGAATGCTGACGGGCAGATTCGTTGCGAGACACGGCGGAGTGGGCTGAAGCCCAAATAATCCTTACGGGATGTCGACGAGGAAGCTGGAGAACAGTTGTTCTGGCAAGTCATGATATGCGACTGCTGGAGAAGGTTCTGCATGCTTGTTGGCTGTCTGTGATTATTATTTCTGGGCAGGTTTGTGCAATGCCTAAGAAAATGGCCGCTTCCTCCGCCTGCAGAGCGTGGATGGTGGGAATTGATACGCATATGACGAGGTTTTCGGTAGTAGAAGCGACATCGGTCATAGATCTTCGCCCTGGATAGGAAGCGGCGTCTGTATAGGCTGTGGCAGAGCTTCGGCCGTATTGATATAGAAATCGCTTGCGCTGGAGCTTTCCTGCGAGCCTCGTGATGTGTCGGTGCATGTTGCGTGGCAGTGGGGCCACATATATGAACTTACGAATCTCATGGGGAAGTTCAGTTGCATCGGCCTGTGGGTGTTGCAGAGGACAGCGTTGGTGCAGTTGAGAGAGAATGGCTCTACCGGTAGGGGTAGACTTAAGACGTGAGAGTTGGGTCAAATGGTCGGTTTCGAATAGTTCATCTAAGGTATTGTGGACTCCCAACCGGAAGAGTTCCCGCGTTGAGGTTGTAACAGGTAGTCCTGATGATGATGATGATGATTTGATGATTTCTATTGGTTTCCCCTTTGTATCGGGGTGATGATGTGTCATCTGACCAAAAAGGACTAATATACCTATGTTTTACACTTTTGGTTCAATACTAGCGCTGCTTAGGGCAGGCACAAAAAGCTTATTAGGCACAAAATACTTTTGTTTCCTGTTACAGGTGGTAACTGTCCTAGGCAATATTCCCCTCTCTGCATTTCGTCCACCAGCTTTCTAATCTTCTTTCCGTCCCCTCGACAGCCTTGAAGTTACCTTCCTCTGTGATACCCTTAAATCCTAGGGCTCCTGAAAGCCAGTATTCCCTTCATGTAGATTTGGATGGATACCCTCACATTCTAACACGATGTGCCGCAAAGTTTCTGTTTCATTTCCGCAGACCACGCATACCCATCATTTTGTGAATACTTCCCCACAAAACTCTTAGTTCGCAGGCAACCTGCTCTAGCCTCAAAAAGCAAAGCACTGCCCTGGGAATTATCGTAGAAATTTTCCTTTCTTGTGTTCATCTTCTCAGCCCTGTACATCTCTAACGACGTTTTAGCTTCCATTTTTTCCCTCCATTTATTCGTTTCAATCTGCCTTGCCTCTTTTTTGGTTACCTTGGCTGTTTTGGATTCCCCACTGTTCTTTCCGTATTTCATCGTTAGCCTTCTAGTCTTTCTTAACCACTGCGTGTCCACGCTTTTCAAGTATAGGTACCTAAATACCTTAGCTGCCCACCTTCGTTGATCCATTGCCCTCAACCTCATCTCAAAGCATATTTTACTCTCAGCTTCTCTAACTTCAAACGGCGCCCAGCCCATATCTCCCTGAACTGCTTCGTTAGTTGTTTTTCCATGCGCGCCTAAGGCCAAACGTCCTACCGTTCCCTGGTTTACTTCAAGGACTGATAGAATGTCTCATTTTAAGCAGAGTACAGCATTCGCAAACGTGAGACCCGGAACCATTACTCCTTTCCACATTCCTCTTACTACTTCATATTTGTTATACCCCCACAGAGCTCTATGCTTCATTATAGCTGCGTTTCGCTTTCCCTTAACCTTAAGTTGCTCCTCGTGAGTACTTAAGTAGTTATCCCCTTCGTTTATCCACACTCCCAAATATTTATATTCCTTCACTCTAGGTAATTCGCCTTGCTGGATAGACACTACGTCAGTGGTAGCGTCATTGAAAACCATTATTCCTGATTTTTCTGCACTGAAATTTAATCCGAGGTCAGTGGCTTCCTGGCCGCAAATATTTATTAGCCGCTGCATATCGGTTTGGTTATCAGCTAAAAGAACAATGTCGTCTGCGTATAACATTCCCGGAATGTGCTGTTGTACCACATCGCCTTGAAGCATATGGGTTAGGCTAAACCCTACTTGACTTTCTTCCAGTTTCTTTTCTAACCCTGCCATGTAAAGCATGAACAGTATTGGGCTCAAAGGGCATCCCTGTTTCAGTCCCCGATGGATGTTGACCTGCTGGACGCATTTCTGTCCTTCCCAAGTAAGGTGCACTCTATTGTCGTTATAGATTGCTATAAGGAACTGTACTAACTCGTCCTCTAATCCCTGGAGTTTCAGCATTCTCCACAGCCGTTTTCTGTTTACGTTGTCATATGCCCCTTTAATGTCCAAGAACGTAATCCATAGTGGTCTCTTCTGTGCTTTCGCAATTTCAGTGCATTGCGTTATCACGAACAGATTGTCATCCAGTCGCCTGTCTTGTCTAAATCCATTCTGCAGTTCCCCAAGTATTTCATTTTCTTCCATCCATGCTTGAATTTCTGATTTTATCGCCTGCATAACGAATCTATACACCACTGACGTTACTGTGAGTGGTCTGTATGAATCAATACTGGCTTTGTCTCCTCTGCCTTTATATATTAAATTCATCCTACTTTCTAACCAGTCATCTGGTATTTGTTTGGTTTCTATCACCTTATCCATTCCCTCATAAACGATTCCTTACTTTTAGGTCCAAGTAGGTTTATCAGTTGCATTGGTGTTCCGTCCGGGCCCACTGCTGTCTGGGGGGAAACCTTTTGCTCTGCTTTTTTCCAATCAAGGTTGCTCAAACTTATTTCCCTTTCCGCAGTCTTTTGTGGCGCTGATGTTATCGGTGCAGGTTCCTCTACCACTATTGTCCTAAACTTCTCGCTAATCACTCGATGAATATGCGCCAACGCGTGCTCTCCTTCTAAATGGTCCCCCTCCTCATCAATCAGGAATTTTTGATGGTTATCGTTTTTTGAGCTTAGTGATTTTACATGGTTCCAAAACTTCTTGGATGCACTTTTGTCCTTGTTCCGTATTTCTGCCATCCACTGTTCGCTTTTCTGCTTGATCTTTGCTAGCACCATTTTCTGCACTTCCCGTTTTTTCCCACGGTAGACCTCCCACTTTTCCTTCACTACCTCCGGTTCCATACCAGTTCTTTTTGCTTCTCTATGTTCTCTCGACGCCTTTCTTCGCTGGACAATAGCCTCTTTTATTTCCTTATTCCACCAGCTTCTAGGCTTTCTCTTCCCTTTCCATCGGTTTCGTTCCTTTGCTTCATTCATCTTACCCTTTATCAACGCAATCATTTCGTCGTAATCCCAATTTTTGCCTGGGTATTTATTGATTTCATCTTCCAATCTATCAGCGATGATCTTTAACTGCTCATTATTCAAATTATTTCCTCCAATTGTACCTATTTCTGCATTTGTCCGGGTTGCGCCTCCAAAGTGCAAGCTAAACCGCTTGTGGTCGCTTCCTAAGCTGTCTGTTCCATTTTCATCTATCCTCATTTCCCGCAGCCTTCCGTATACTGTCTCGGATACTAAACTGTAGTCTATGCTGGACTGTCTGTTACCGCTTTCCCACGTTATTTGTCCGTCACACTTGCTTTCCGTGTTTACCATTACAAGCCGGTTTTCCTGGCATAGATCTATCACTAGAGAACCGTTGTGGTCTGTGTATCCATCCAAACCTTTCTATATGGGCATTCATATCTCCAACTATGATTATTTCGCCCGAATCTTTGAACTCGTTTATATCCCTTCTCAAACAGTTTACCATTTCCTCATTTTCTTCCCTAGCACTACTTCCGGTCCACAGATACACCACTCCTAACCATGTATTTTTCCCCTCTATGGTGCCTCTAACCCATAGATGCTCTTTACAATTTTCATGCACTCTCTTCCAGTCGGTCCCTTGTTTAATGAGCATGCCAACACCTCCCCCTTTCTTCATTCCTGTGGTCCTGTTGCAACCTTCCCAGACATAATTGTCTATGATAGGTGGGGCTTCTAGGTCCCGGAGGTGAGTCTCGGCTAAAGCGTACACGTCTATTCCTTCCCGTTCAAGTTGCTTTTGAATTTCCACCAACTTATCTGGCTTTCTGCCTCCCTGCATATTTATGTAGCTGATTAAATATTTATTGCATTTGTTTTTCCCTTTCCGCTCATGGGGTCTGTGTTTGTCTTTTACAGAATTGTTTGCTCCATTGTTTCCACCCAAATGGCTTCTGTCAACGCTCTCAGTTACGTCCGTAGGTTCTCCGTTTAGCTCTAGGCCTGGCTGCCTCCCAGCGTTGAGTGTGCATGTGTCTCTTGCTTCCCCTTCGTCTCCTAGTTTGCCTTCCTTAGCTGCGCGGGGCCCCCTAAAAAAGCTACCGCTCTCCCACCTAAGCGCCACCCCACCTTGTTTCCTAGCCTGGGGCTGAAGTGAATCTCGTCCCACTAAAAAGCTTGCCTATGTCCGATGCTGCCCACTACCCTGTTCACGTCTATCACTTCAAGCCCAAGTTCCCTGCCCCACCTCACGATCTCGCTGTTCGCAGCGAGTACTACCCGTTCGGTGTGCACGCCCTGCTTCATCACCTCCGGCACGGTGCAGACTGCAATGCGCACATTTGGAGCCGTCGCCCGCAGGTCCTTTACCCCCTTCGCTATCTCCTGGCCAAGTTTTCCCTCCTCTCCCTTTAGAACATCGTTAAGCCCCGCGGCAATCACCACAAGGTTTCTAGCTTTACTGGACAAGGCCAGCTGCCCCTTCGCTGCAGTCATCACCGTCTGCATCGTTTGACCTGGGAAACACCCCACCTTCACACGCTTATCCCCCTTTACCCTTTCCACTATGGCAGCGCTGCTCCTCTTCATGTTAGAGTCACCCGCAATGATTAACACGCTATCATCTGCCACGTGCCGCTTTTTACTGGTACCCGGGTTATCGACTGGTTTTGCTGTCCTATTTCGCAGCACGTGGGAGTAGCTGTTGCCTATTGCGGCTTCCACCCCCGGTGTCCCCTCGGCGCATGCCTCCGATTCGCTGCATGGGCCGAGGTGGTCGTCATTTGTTGGCGAAATGACGCTCCTTTCTAGCTTCCTCTCAGCGGCTTCTAACTTTCCCTCCACGGCCCTCCGTACATCACGTTCGTTACTTAGCACTGCCTCCAGTTCTGCAACCCGCTTAGCTAACCCCGAGTTATCCGCTTCTACGCGTTCTAGCTGCGACACCACTACGCATAACCGACACGTACCTGCCCCTTCGTCTGCCTCGCCGCCATCCCGCTGAAACTCCTCTGCGTCTACGTGCCGCTGACAGCTACCACACTGTACCAGCTTTCTACGCGTCATCTCGGCTGAAACCCCGACACAACGAGAAAGAAACCGTGCAGATAAATACTCAGCTTCGGCTGTCCTCCGCTGCCACTGCCGTTTCGCTGTCCTTCACTGTAGAAACACGCTGTTGTCGGATCACCAGAAAAGCACGCCCGAACAGGTCGACTGCGCACTGCGCACTGTAGCACTTGGCTTCGCATCCTAGTGCTACCTTGTACGCCATGCGTACCATCGCTGCGACCTTGTCTTTTTCGGTCTTGGTGAGTATGGCGTAGGGGAGGTAGTGAGAGACCCTAGATACGACGAAGGCTTGAACCAGCCTGAGTACATCCTCCTCTCGCATACCCCTGGTCTTGGTAATATTCCTCCGGATCATGTGGGAGACTTGCTCTGTAGTGTTTTTAAGATTGTTAAGCAGTTGGATGTTCGAGCAATCCGCTAAGAAAAGAATTCCCAAAATTCTTACTAGTGCAGTCGAAACAATTACATGGCCATTCATATGTAGAGAGATAATTGACAACCTAGTAAAGGGTTTTTTTCTTTGCTGAAACGATCAGCAGCTCTGATTTCTGCTGCGAGCATTCTAGGCCACACTGCCGGGTGTATTGAATGACTATGTCAACCGGCTGTTGTAGATTATTCTCCATCTCACCTACTGATCGATGAATGGTAATATCGTCGGCATATAATCCATGAAGTATGCCTCGTATGGGAGACAGGAGCGGAGGGATAACTCTTTGCGCTTCCTGTAGTTGTTGCTGTAGCCTAGACCTGCGAAACGGCTTCCCGATGATCACGTACCACAGTCATAATCGAAACTTATCAGAAAAGGCTGTGAAAACAGCTACCATGTCCCCCACAAACCACTACCAAGGCGAGTAGTGGGGAAAAAGCCAGTCTCGCACTCTAGAAAGGGGGAAAAGCCGCCGGCGCACCGCGCCATCTAGGTTCGAAGCTGTGTTTCCCCTTCGGTCGCACTGCTGTCTGCACATGCGCCGCGGTGCTATAGCAACGGAGGCGTATCGTCTGCGTCGTCTTCTTCCTGACCACCGCGGCTGCGCGCCATGGTGCCAAAGTCAAGCAGGAGGCCGTGGCACGCCGCTCGTCGATACGCGCCGTCGGCAGCGAGGAGCGTGTCGCCGCGTATGAGATCACGATTGAAACAACAGGAAAAAAAAATTCCCGCGCCTTCCCTCGAGGGGAACACGAGTAAATGCAGAGCATTGTGGGTCGTTAACGCCGCGTAAAGTCGCGTTAGGGTGGGTAGTTGGGTCGTAGTTGCATTGGTGTTGGTTTGGGGTAGAGAGAGGAGAGTAAAGTCGCGTTAGGGTGGAGCGAGCGTTAACCAAAGAAGGAAGGAGCAACGCAGTGACTGAAGCACGAGCGACCGCTAGCCGATTTATTTTTGCAGCGCGCGCAGTAGAGGGAGAGCAGTACGGGGGGAGAGCGCGCATGCGCAAGCAGCGCGCGCCCTTTCACGCCCAACCGCGCTGCTATCACGCACCTGTTACGCCGAGACCGCGGCGGAGCGAATGGGCTGAATACGACGCATGCGCGCGTCAGCTGCTGTTGAGAGAGAGGAGAGAAGGAGGAGAGGCGCACCTGCTGCGGACGCGGAGCTGTTGACGCCGTCCGACGCAGGAAGAGGCGAGGCTAAGAAATGCTCTGCATTTAAAAGAAGATTCGATTGGGGAGGTCGAGGCATTGGGCCATTTTCCTTAGCCCAGCGATGAACGGCTGACCTCACGATTTGGGCCGCATTTTGAAATGCACTGGTTGTGACTAAGCTAATCGGCACAAGCGTGGACTTTCATCGCAATGGTCGCTTAATACCATCTGCGGCCCTTGGCTGCGCATCCCATCCTTGTAGCGTCGGCTTCAGAACCAAGCACGATACTGTTTCGCAAGTGGTCTACTGTAATGTATACTGTATATTTGATGTGCTTCCTGCTTTGTTGGGGACGATGAAGTATCGTGCTGCTGAGTCTTTTTGTTGCTGTCATTGTTGTTTTGTTGACCCTCCTGAGCTAGGCCTAAATGGGGGCCTGCTGTAGAAACAATCAAACAAAGAAGCAACCGACCGACCGTAGACACGAACAAAGGAATAATTTTTTTATGAACAAAATATTTATTAAAAGGGCAAAAAGGGCAAAGGGCTTTATAAGCAACTGCATAGTTGAAAGCCGACCGGGCTCTTCTCGTCGCACGCGTATTATTTTTTTCATTAGGCCGGGAAAGATGAACCCCGTGGTGAAAGACGTTTCATGACGTGGTTGCGTTTCGGCTTCTTCATAAACCCCACCAAGCTGAATTGCCACCAAGTAACGCGAACCCTCTCAAGAAGACGCGTTCATACGTCGCAGAAGGAGTGTTTTCATCGTGAATTTAACGTTGCCAGAAGAGATGCAATACAAATATAATATACGTTACGTTATTGTGTACAAAACAGCATGGCCTCATAAGCATTTCTGGTTCGGGTTTTGATGGTCTGAGGGGAATTATGCCATGCTTGAATGACAAAGGGAAACTGGTTACAGCACAGGATCCATGAACCAATCGTTTATTTCTAAAAATACAAAGCATATGACATATTTATTACATTCTAATATTACAAACAGATTTGTTAAATATACATATGTGGGGCACACAGTGCATACAAATATACAAAATAGAAAGCTGCTTCTTCTGACTCGCAATTACTAAACCAGCACAACCATGAGAATGTAGTGTCTCCTTTAGTAACGGTATGAGAGTGATTACACCTAAAAGCCTGCTTGTTGAGCAACTTACCAGAACTCCCTTTTGCTTGTAAAACACAGGTTTCCCAGAAACAATATATCCATCAAATGCAAACAGCACAACCAAAACAAAGTGTACGTTTCGTGCTAATGACAAAAATGCGTTACATGTCAACATGCATACATCGATTATGTTAGCAAAACCACGTAGACCTACCTATCTTTGGCTTTCTTGGGCTGTCAGATTCAGGGAATTCTTTTCTCTTGGCACTGAACCACCGTGTGGAACAAATCGAGTGCTTTATACGCTCCCCTCAACATTTCTGCATTCAGCCCTATCCGGTCACGAGAAAGCCAGTGTTCCTTGAGATGCAGGAACTACTTCTTCATGGGCAGATTGTTCACTTCCATTCCATCCACTGACACTTCCGTTCTTTTCTTCCGTTTGAATCCTGAGCACCCTTTTGCAGGTAAACTTCTAATCGTAATTCTGCTACTTGTGGCCACATTTTCCTGGGCAATGCTTTCGGCCGCACCGAGCAGAGAAAGTATGCGCTGAAGCGCTGTCTGGTCGTGAACGTAGTAAAGAGAAGATAGAACTTGCGAGCTCTTAGCTCCTCTCTACGACTTAAGGTGGTGCGTGGTTTGCTGAGAAGCCCTGGGAAAATCTAATTCGCAGCCTTTGGCGGCATCTCCTCCGTCAGCATCAGCTGATCCTACTTGCTGTTCGACGTCCCTTGGTGAGTAAGCTTCCGAGTTTATTTCAGACAATGTCCTTCTAATGGCATTGAGGGAAGTTAAGAAAGCTGGATCTCTGTGCGCCGCCGGGAGACGAGAAAGGTCCGCCCATCGACGGGCAAAAATACTGCGGTGAAATTCTTGCACGGTAGCTTGGACTTTTTGAAGTCCAAGCAGGAATAACTTGGGAGGTTGAAGCCCACTTCGTGGAAGCCACGTCTTTCCCGTTCAGGCTTATTCTGAAAAGTTCCCTCCTTTGTTCCAGATGTCGCATCTTTACAACTATATTCTGACGCCCTTGTTAAGCTCTCCATAACGGGCTTTATTACAGCAGGTGGCCTTCCATGCAAGTAACTAGGCATGTTTTCATGGTAGAGGCGGTAGCTCGACGAGAAGCTGATATTTCCCTGAATGAATTCAATAAAGCTTGGTGTTGGGCTATTTGGTATGTAGACATAATAAAACATAGAGCGCTGAACTTGACACGATGACCACAGAATGAAAGGAAAGCAGGACAGACGAAATGGAAGATGCGTTACTAGCAATTGTGAAACGTTTAATAAAGCAGAAACCATATAAATACCCCTGTCACCTCGTATCACTTCCCAGTGCGCGTGTAAGTCATGTCAATTCATACAACTCTTTTTTTAAACACTGAGTCTCTCTTTCCAGCAGTGAGGCTGACAGAAAACTGAAGCACTCACCTTCGAGGCCGTTTCGTGTGTCCTATTTTCCTTTTGTGCTGTGGTCATTGTGTCAATTTCAGCGCTCTGTTCTATTATGCCTGAATGAGCTGCGCCTCTTTTTTCAGGAAGTTTTCTGCTTGCGCTTGAAGAAGGCCTCGTAGGCTACGTCACCCGCTGTTTCCAGCCAAGCACATTTACAGTGTCTTGTTCTTGGACTCTGTTTCATTAACTGTATCGAATGGGAGGTAACCAATACATCGTCACCCACATCTCCCGTACAGGCAGCCAACTCTGGGTAATATATGAATTAAACTCTTTGTTCTGTGGCCACTGAGGGGACTGCTTCAAATTGTCAAGCGCAACTTCAAGTTTGCCTTTACTTGTGCTCGACGCTACCTTCCTCATGAGTTTGTTCACAGTAGGGACGTCCTCCACTTCACTTTCTTTTTTTGTCAGCCATATGTTTCATGCCTACTCACGATAAAATTCACACAGTGCAGTACGACTCAGCGGAAAAACTGCATTGGGAGAAGCAATCTCTCCATGACTATAATCTACCATTTAGTACTTCAGATTCAGGTGTGGGTTCAAACATTTAAATATTTGGAGCGCTTCCTATATGCACTCAGAGGTCTCAAACTCAAACACGAAGGCCCCTATAACAGCAAACTTTCTTTGGAGTTTGCACCACAATCAAAAATGGTAGTTTTGTAATTACCGTCCAGCAAACTACATTGCCACCGTACTTCAGCAAAAGCTTTCGCATAAACTCTCTCTGGATGCAGAGCAACAGAGTTTTCTCACACTCTTCTGCTGCAGTGCGCCGAAAATCTACGTCAGGTGGGACCAAATGCTGTTCATCTCCCTCTGGTAAGCTAGCCTCAGTATTTGTGGTCCCATAGGCACGAAAAATGCATTTTGTTGTTGGTGACGTTAGTCGCAGCTGCTCCACATATGAGGCAACGTTTTCCTGATCTGCAGAGCCACACCTGTCATTTCTGAGCGCTCTTTGGATGTGGTTCTTGATATCTGTTCTTGTAGGATAAAAATCCCTGCTTGCTTATGACGAACACTGCCTGCTTACGAACAGCACTTCTTGGACGTAGAACTTTATACAACTCTCTGCTGTTCGCACAGAAATCTAACCGTCCTGTACAAAATGTGCAATCTTTTGCTACATCTGGATTAACAGGCTGGGCATAGCCTGCACAATCAGTGTCATTGTCATCGTTGCAATGGCTGTCCTTATCAGACATGCTGACATAGAAGCGCTGCTGCCAGACATAGATTCCCCACTGACCTGCTCTTGAAGTGCCACCTTGAGTCGGGACAGGACCTCTTTTGAAGCGGCTTTCGGCTTCCGCATGCTGCACTTTTATGGCAGATCCATCTAAAATAACATGTGAAAACCAAGTGCAAAATATACACAAATATATGCAGTTTTTAGACGACGAGTTAAAAGCATTTAAAAGTAATATGAACCTTAGCGTCATCAATTCTTATATAGCACCACCCATCGTGCTCTCAAAGGGGTGCCGTTAGAACATTATATAATACAAACTAATTAATAATGCTAGTAAAAGATCTACATGCAATTACTTTAACTTATACTTATTGTCAACCCTGAAGTTACGTAATATATCGCTCGTCAATAAAGATCATTGTGCAATTTCACCACAGCTATGTTTGCTATTTTTAAAACGGGAGATGGCTACATAAATGTAGATATTGTTTAGGCAGAATTAATGCCTTTTGCAAACATCAGCATGTAAAGAATGCCGCAAAATATTGCATTGAAGTGATTCATACATTTACTACTTTATAGCAGAAGTTTATACGACACTTTTTTTTCTTTTTATAGTTTATAGCAGAAGTTTTTACGACACTTTTTTTTCTTTTTATTATACTGCCGCAAAATATTGCATTGAAGTGATTCATACATTTACTACTTTATAGCAGAAGTTTATACGACACTTTTTTTCTTTTTATAGTTTATAGCAGAAGTTTTTACGACACTTTTTTTCTTTTTATTATACATGCCGCAAAATATTGCATTGAAGTGATTCATACATTTACTACTTTATAGCAGAAGTTTATACGACACTTTTTTTTCTTTTTATAGTTTATAGCAGGAGTTTTTACGACACTTTTTTTTCTTTTTATTATACATGCCGCAAAATATTGCATTGAAGTGATTCATACATTTACTACTTTATAGCAGAAGTTTATACGACACTTTTTTTTCTTTTTATTATACATGCCGCAAAATATTGCATTGAAGTGATTCATACATTTACTACTTTATAGCAGAAGTTTATACGACACTTTTTTTTCTTTTTATAGTTTATAGCAGAAGTTTTACGACACTTTTTTTTCTTTTTATTATACATGCCGCAAAATATTGCATTGAAGTGATTCATACATTTACTACTTTATAGCAGAAGTTTATACGACACTTTTTTTTCTTTTTATAGTTTATAGCAGAAGTTTTTACGACACTTTTTTTTCTTTTTATTATACATGCCGCAAAATATTGCATTGAAGTGATTCATACATTTACTACTTTATAGCAGAAGTTTATACGACACTTTTTTTTCTTTTTATAGTTTATAGCAGAAGTTTTTACGACACTTTTTTTTCTTTTTATTATACATGCCGCAAAATATTGCATTGAAGTGATTCATACATTTACTACTTTATAGCAGAAGTTTATACGACACTTTTTTTTTGTAGTTTATAGCAGAAGTTTATACGACACTTTTTTTTCTTTTTATTATACATGCCGCAAAATATTGCATTGAAGTGATTCATACATTTACTACTTTATAGCAGAAGTTTATACGACACTTTTTTTTCTTTTTATAGTTTATAGCAGAAGTTTTTACGACACTTTTTTTTCTTTTTATTATACATGCCGCAAAATATTGCATTGAAGTGATTCATACATTTACTACTTTATAGGAGAAGTTTATACGACACTTTTTTTTCTTTTTATAGTTTATAGCAGAAGTTTTTACGACACTTTTTTTTCTTTTTATTATACATGCCGCAAAATATTGCATTGAAGTGATTCATACATTTACTACTTTATAGCAGAAGTTTATACGACACTTTTTTTTCTTTTTATAGTTTATAGCAGAAGTTTTTACGACACTTTTTTTTCTTTTTATTATACATGCCGCAAAATATTGCATTGAAGTGATTCATACATTTACTACTTTATAGCAGAAGTTTATACGACACTTTTTTTTCTTTTTATAGTTTATAGCAGAAGTTTATACGACTTTTTTTTCTTTTTATTATACATGCCGCAAAATATTGCATTGAAGTGATTCATACATTTACTACTTTATAGCAGAAGTTTATACGACACTTTTTTTTCTTTTTATAGTTTATAGCAGAAGTTTTTACGACACTTTTTTTCTTTTTATTATACATGCCGCAAAATATTGCATTGAAGTGATTCATACATTTACTACTTTATAGCAGAAGTTTATACGACACTTTTTTTTCTTTTTATAGTTTATAGCAGAAGTTTTTACGACACTTTTTTTCTTTTTATTATACATGCCGCAAAATATTGCATTGAAGTGATTCATACATTTACTACTTTATAGCAGAAGTTTATACGACACTTTTTTTTCTTTTTATAGTTTATAGCAGAAGTTTTTACGACACTTTTTTTTCTTTTTATTATACATGCCGCAAAATATTGCATTGAAGTGATTCACACATTTACTACTTTATAGCAGAAGTTTATACGACACTTTTTTTTTCTTTTTATAGTTTATAGCAGAAGTTTTTACGACACTTTTTTTTCTTTTTATTATACATGCCGCAAAATATTGCATTGAAGTGATTCATACATTTACTACTTTATAGCAGAAGTTTATGCGACACTTTTTTTTCTTTTTATAGTTTATAGCAGAAGTTTTTACGACACTTTTTTTTCTTTTTATTATACATGCCGCAAAATATTGCATTGAAGTGATTCATACATTTACTACTTTATAGCAGAAGTTTATACGACACTTTTTTTTCTTTTTATTATACAAAAAATCATACATTTTCAAAGTCAATATATACAAGAAAATCACACGTTTTAAAAGTCAATAGCAGGCAAGAGTTGTCTGGTAACTCTTAATTCAGCACTGTGTATGTCTAATTCTTCGTTTGGCTGTGTGTGTCTTGCATAGAATCCGCTTCATCATATGCTTCCTAATTCATATCTGGTTATTTATGGTAATGTAGCTCGAGGATCTACAGCTGACTCGGTGACAGATCCATGCGTGTACAAGCTAATTTTGTGTTGTTGCTCGTATTTTTATGAGTTATGCGCAGGCCAGGGAATAGTCGAAAAGTGCAGCCTCTTTTTCTATAACGTACGTAGTTCACAAGAGAAAATGTAAAAATGGCGCAGGTGACACGCGGGTGACGCGCGGTTTCCGGCTTTTGCAGTTTTCTGCGTACTTTGGACCTTTGCGCGGAGAGCTGTGAGAGCTCTTTCCGAAATCAATCTGAAACCAGAAACTATACCACCATTACAGACAGGTCGAAGCAAACTTTTCGTTGTGCTTTAAACAAAAAATATAAAGTCGTGAAATTGGACCAGAGGGTAGATTGTCGCTCACTTTGACGCCACTTCCAGGGGTTTATTCAAAATTTATTCAAAATCCAGTGGAATTCAAAATCACGCAAGGGGGAGGGGGGCGTTGGGGGCTGTTGGGGGGTGTGTATACATATCCCTGCTTATCTCCATATCTACGATGTTGACGAATTTGAAAGTAGGAAAATTCGGCCAGATGTTTCTAAAAATGTTTGTAAAAGATTGCTTGTGTAGAAAAAATAGAAAAATGCGCACAAATATTGTCAGCTGTGCTTTCTCTAAAAATACATTATTTTTCATTTCAAATCAAAACAGCCCGATGCCATTTTTGTTTTCAAAATGTAGAAACGAGAAATTCTTCATAACGACAACAAAACTGAGAAAAAACATGTTGCATTATATTGTTCGTACTGAAGCTATAAGCGGCTGAACTCACGCGTTCGAGAAACATATTCGGGCTGCATGCTTGGCTACTGCCGCTGCTTTTCTGGCTCAGCATGTTCATAAAAAAACTGTCTGTACAAATTCTCCGGCCACAGCAGAGAATGGTGAACATTATATGGCTATTTATATTTAAACTCCGCGTTTTTAATTTTTTTATTTGCGATGTTTCGCTGAATATGCGCTAGGAGAACTACGGCTGAAGTGAAGATACGACAAAAACGCTCCTTTTGGGAGCGCAACCTGTGTTACGATTTTACGAGTTTTTTTCTAATATTTTGTGTTACAGCAAAACGCAAAGTGTTCTTTTGAATGCCTGTCATTCTGGTGCAGTTTTATTTTTATTTATTTTATTTTTATTTAGTACATACTGCAGGCCCGGTTTGGGCCCAAGCAGGAGGGGCAATACAGCACATACAATACACGGAAATACACAGCACAAAAATGTAGCCGCACATTATGGCAAACAAAATATAAAACATATTTTTATTTCTTGTTTTCAGTTCTTGTTTTCAGACCACTTTCGGACAGATCTCTCACAGCTTCCCGTGAACAAAGCCCCAAAGTTTGAAAAAACTGCAACCGCCGGGAACCTGGTGTCACCCGTGCCTCACCCGGGCGATCTGTACCATTTTTTTCTCAAGACGTACGTACGTTAGAGTAAAAGAGCCTGCCCTTTTATACGATTCCCTTGCTTGCGCATAACTCAAAAATGCGACAAAAAAATGCGCTGTACACGTATGTTCGATCTCTCGTGGAATCAGCCTTTAGCTGCTAAATGGGGTGGCTCCTTTGGGTTTCCCGGGGAATTGAAATCGCACCATTGAGAAAACTGTTTTAATTTGAAAATGTACAGTTTTGAGCTAACATTTTGCTTTTTTTGATGAAGCATTACAAAAATGGACTACATCATGAATTTAAGCTTAAAAGATATCACAAAGTGCTTAGCTTGAATTGTGGATCCGCCTCCACTTTCGTTATATGCATAATTGCAGTGAAACCCCCCTTTGTTCCCTGGAGTTTAACTATCTTTCGTTGTAAGGTGGCAACCGCTCAGTCACGTCCCCTTTCCTGCATGATTTCCATTTAAAATATACTTACGTAGAAACGTAAAAATTTGTTAACATGGTTGCGAGTTCTAGGGAATATCTAAGTAATGAATAGGGAGACTATAACTTTGCTTACGGACACAAAATTTAGGTCTTATTCCAATGTATATATTTTACAGTGTTCCAGACAGGCAGTACGTATTCATTGTGATGTGAACCCTGCAAGCAGTTGTGATGAGTAGTCTGAGATATATACCGGCGCAGTTAGTTAACGGAGCACTGGCTGAAGAATGTGCTTAGCTATCAGTCTTCACTGTCTTTGTTCCAAGAAATTCCCTCTAAACTAAAAACTTGTCGAATTCACGTAATTCATGCTGACAGACTCATAGGGGAGGAATTTATCCTAAGTTCCCGAACTCATGCGCCAGTTACTTTTATTGCACCTGTGAGCCGACAATTGTAGACCTTTTTTTTATATTTACCTCAACAAGAAAAGGCAACATTGTAATGGGAACTTCCAGTGGTAAAAAAACGGTAAGAGCAGGGCTTAAAGCATTGATTTAATGTTTGGCTGGCAAGTTTTGGGGGTCGCTTGGTCCTATGCATTTTTGTGCGGATGCTTTTAGTTCTAGCTCAGCTAATCAAGGTAAATAAATCACTTCGCTGTTTTAGGCATTTGTCGCTGCATTTACTTAATACTCTTGCCGGCCTTGCAGCAGAGTTTCAGATGCTACACGCACAAACCCGCATGCGCGCGCACACATGCACTCGAACACAGGCATGGAGGCAGGTACAAAGTAAAGACGCAGTACGTAATGACTACGGGTCAATGCCTCAAGCGCGTTCTCCGAAAAAGAGAAGAGCTAAGCCCATAACCAGAACAGTATATTATCAGGGATATCCGTTTGCTTCTTGATTCTCGCACGTTCTGTAGGTCTCTTCCGAAGAGCAATCCTTTCGTTACACTCTGCATCACACTGAACGGCAGGTTTTCATCCATGACAATGTCAATTTGTCCACCTGCACGCTCGCTGCCGAACATCAGCCTCCCTGCATAGTAAATCACAAAAAAGATACCCGCAGCGCACAGCGCATATGAGACATTCATCCAGGATAACCCGCATTCACCAACGGAGCATGCAGGTTGTACGAGTTTGAGGCTGTACGAGTGCTCAGTTTGGAAAGATATGTCGATAGAGGTGAGGTCTCGTTGAACCTTAACAAACGCATCGTGACATTGAACATATCTTGTCCGCATTCCCTCTTGCCAATGTATATCCTGCAAATGTCTTCAGAAATTTTTTTCTTCAAATGCCTTGGGCATGACCCTCGCCATGGCAAGGCGCAGTGCTGAGATCGGAGGACGAAGCCAAAGAAGCTTGCCGGAACGGCCGTACCCAAACTTTCGATGGAACGCCACCGAACAGTAATATGGAGCCCCCACTTTTCTTACAGGCCGGAGGCAGCCCTGCTCGTCTCGGGGCGCGCCTCGCGTACAGGCAGCGTAATTGTAAACGGAGAGAACGTGTCCTCATTTGCGTCGTTGGGGCCGCAAGAAGTACAACGACCTCCACGCTTGAACCTTACAGTGCGTCACAAATTTGTTTTCCTCTCATGCTTGTTGCGCTATCGAATTAAGTAAGTCGGTTGTTCTTGCTTTGCAAGCTAAACATGCTACGTTGTGTTGCCACAGGTTCCGTAAATGGGCCCAGTTCTACGCACTCTTCAAAAAAAGCCGCATCTTTCAAGTACCCAACGACCCACCACTCGTCGAAGAAAACCCAGTAATTAAACGCACTGCAAGAAACGCAACGCCAGAAAACAAATTATTTCTCCCTAATCGTCCTCCTCTGATAGAAATTAAATTTAAAGGGCATTCTTATTTTGCTGCATTTTTTCCTTGCATTTAGGATCCACCAAACCACACACACTATGCATTGTATAAGTTTTGGATACCCTGCATGCGTACCCTGTAGGTTGTAAGTTTAGGTAGTCATCAAGTGCATGACCTCTCATCATTGAATTGCAGTACTGTATGCCATATCACGGGCTTGTCGAAACATATTTATTTTTCAATAAATGGATAATTTATGAATCGAGTGCCATAAACAGCCTTCCTTTGTCATTCAAATATATTTTTATTGACTAACATCATCCAGCTCAGACGATCAGTGCCCGCACCAAAAAGAAATGCTTTTTTTAAGACGCCTTCCTTTTTTGTACAAAATAACGGCACGTATGTTATCTTTTTGGTATTGGGCAATTTGCGGTCGCTTCAAATTCACAATGTAAATACACCTTGTGCGGTGTATGAAACGCGTCTGCTTGCGAGCGTTTGCGTTACTTGGTGCCGAAATCAGCTTGGTCGGGTTTATGAAAGAGCCGAAAAACAACCAAGTGATGGAGCGTCTTCTATCACGTGTTTCGTCTTTTCCAGCATAATGGGAAAAAAACATAATGCACGCGCGGCGAGAAGCGCGCGGAATACTTTAAATCCTGCAGTTGCGCGTAACCTTTGTCCTTTTCATTCTGTTTTGAATATGTAATTATTATTACAAATATGTTTGTCTTTATTTATTTATTTATTTATTTATTTATTTGTTTGTTTGTTTGTTTGTTTGTTTGTTTGTTTGTTTGTTTGTTTGTTTGTTTGTTTATTTGTTTGTTTGTTTGTTTGTTTGTTTGTTTGTTTGTTTGTTTGTTTGTTTGTTTGTTTGTTTGTTTGTTTGTTTGTTTGTACAGCAGGTCTCCATTTAGGCCCAGCTCAGGAGGGTCAGCAGAACAACAATGACGACAACAACAAGACTGAGCAACACGACACTGTCATGGTCCCCGACAAAGCAGGAAGCACATCAAATTTATATAATACTTTACAGTAGACCACTTGCGTAAAGAGTATCGTGCTTGGTTCTGAAGCAGACGCTACAAGGATGGGATGCGCAGCCAAGGGCGCCGATGGTATCATGCGACCATTGCGATGAAAGTCCACGCTAGTGCGGATTAACTTAGTCGCTACCAGCGCATTTCGGAATACGACGCGAATCGTGAGATCAGCTGT
Source organism: Haemaphysalis longicornis (assembly GCA_013339765.2). Classification (NCBI taxonomy): domain Eukaryota; kingdom Metazoa; phylum Arthropoda; class Arachnida; order Ixodida; family Ixodidae; genus Haemaphysalis; species Haemaphysalis longicornis. The sequence continues at coordinate 18,118 of JABSTR010003142.1, read as the reverse complement.
TCATCGCTAGGCTAAGCAAAATGCGCCCAATGCTCGATCGCCGCATTGGAATGTATTTTTTTTTCATGTCGTTTCAATCGTGACCGCATGTGCCACTACACACTTCTCGAGGCCGACTGCGCGCATCGACGATCGGCGTGCCGCGCTCTCCCATTTGACTTACGATCCGCGGGTCGCAGCCGCGGCAGTCCCGAAGGAGACAACGCAGACAACGTGACCCCGTTGCCATAGCAATGCGGTGCATGCGCAGAGAGCGGTGGGAGGGAGATCAAGTTGGAAAAACCACTCCCTTCTATTTACAAGAGTTCGGTCAGGGGCAGGGCGTGTCGTGCTATGACGTAATGATTACGAAGTAGATCACGAAAAAGTGTTGTCCCGCCGCCATATTTACGCACAAAGTCGTTAAAAATCGTTTCTTACGCCCTATTTACGCCGTGCCCATCGAGAAAATGCGAAGTTCATTCGATTCAGACATGATTCCGTGCAACGCCTGCACCGGTGCAGGATGCGCTGCACCAAAGCGCTCGATTCACCGCTGCACGAGTGGTTCCCTGCACCGCGCCGCTCGATTTCTCACGTTGCATCCGCGATGTCGCTCTGGTGCAGAGAATGGCTGCACCTGCTACGAAGCTGGTACAATCATTTGGTGCCGCAGTTCCGTGCCCGCGCGCAGTGAGGTTGGGGGCGCCTCAGACATGCTACTAACAATCGGAGTAGTGTTAACGAAACTACACCCCGTTTTGGATGAGTACGGTGCGACCCTTGTTGTTAACGGCCAGGAGCTCTTCAAAACATCAGGTAAGCATCTGCGGAATGTCATGTCACTCCGTTCGTAGCGTGGCACGCGTTTAATGTAGGCGGCATTTCATTTCGGATGGCCGTGAAATACGGGTTCAATATGCTGAGGCGCCTGAATTGCCTGCCGTTCCGCCTGTTTACGCGGCTGGAGGGCAAGATCATTTCTCAAGCGGCGAGAACGGAAATGTCGCCACAGCTCCTGCCGACTTCGGAGCCGCAGCCTTTTGTTTCCCTCGGGAGTGCTCCTGTACCTGACGAAGCTCTGTGGAGCCGGCGAAGAGCGTTGCGGCTTATTTGTCTCTACAAAGAGGCCAAAGCAGCACAACGCGACTACAAGTGCGTTTCCTCTGAGCGGGTGTTTTACGCGTGCAGGTTGTGGCTGCTGTAACACGTTTTTGTATCGTGCAGAGTACAAAAGGGACTTGTGTCGCAATATTGCAGAGCTGCTGAACGAGGCGTTCGGCGCACGTTCACCGAACTCCTAGTCAAAAACAAGTGGAAGTACCTACAACGGGCGTACAAAAGAGTTGCATCAAAGTCCCGGCGCTCAGGGCAGGACGTAGCCAAGTGCGTCCATGAAGAGTGCGTGTTTCTGGATTTTTGCAGTCCCTCTTTTTATATTCCGGTCGCGTGGTTTACGCTGCAAGAATGTGCGGCCATTCTTTAAAATTATAAACATGCGAAACCTGAATCCCTTCAGTTAGTGGGCCTGCACTATTTTGACGAGGTTACACCTGCCGATGCTACTGGCAGTGTGGATTTTGCAATATTAAAAATCAGCGCTGTGTCTGCGTCCTTCCCTGTGTCCTGTTTGTAGTGCGCTGTAATACAAGAATGTCGAAATACCAACTCGCCCATCAGTCCACACTCGTCAATAAAAATAATATTTTAATTTTGAACTTTTTTACTAAAGCTAACTGTGCCCATTTGTGTATACTGCTCGCTACGTACTCCCTTATGGGGTGAGATTTAATTAGGCTCCAACCAATACAATGCAAAAAGTCAAAAAACCCGACGTTTCGAAGCCGCTCGGCTTCTTCTCTCAGGGTGACAGTGGCCCCGCTGCAGCTCATCTTATAGTTCTCATTTGCTGGCCTTGCACAAGCCCTCGCTGCGGCACGTAATCCGTGTGTGTACAACGAGGGGAGAGTGCCAAGCGAGCGATTAACATTCCAGGTGTGCGTGAATATGCCACGATTCAAGGAAAAAGGCCGCTTTCCCTCCAGTTCGTTTCCCTTTCGAGGATGGCCGTTCTGGAGAAGTCAATTTTGTGGTCGGCCACTTTCAGCAGTGTTCGGCGACTGCGCTGCGGAACTCTATTCTGCTTTCCGGACGTCGTTCTTGTGTTGTCTAATCCTCTCCGGCAGGTTTTTGGTTCACCGATGTACGAGGCGTTGCACCCCGCGCACGGAATGCGGTAGACGACCCCGGGTGCCTTCTCTATTGTCAGGCCGGTCTTTGTGGGCGGGGGATTAAGCGGCCTATAGTTGTCGAAGGCTTGTGGCGCTATGTGTACTCCTACCCCTTTGAAAATGCGGGCCAAGGCCTCGCTTGTCCCGGGGATATACGGCACCGGCACGCGTTTCAGGGGTCCGGCGGTTGAAGTTCTTGGAAGAGTATGTCCACCCTCTTCTGCTCTTTGCGGCGGGTTCACGGAGTGAATGAACTTTTTCGGGTAGCCGTTTTTTCTTGAGGTCCGCAAATACACGGCTTACTTCTTTCTTACTGTTCTGATTCGGACGAGCAAATTGCATCAGCTCTGTTAATTAAAGACGACACAACTGAGGCTTTGTGGTTAGCGGGGTGGGCCGAATTAAAATGAAGGTAGCCGGCCGGTGTGCGTAGGCTTTCCTGTGAACGGAGAACACCAGGCCCCTGCCTCCTCTTGTCACTTGGGCGTCAAGAAAGGAATGGAGCCCGTCTCGTTCAATTCAACCGTGAACTGGATGGCGGGATGAAACTGAAATTTAGGCGTTTTTTCAGCCTGTCAACTGCTGGAGGTCTTCACTCTGCAGAAGCAGTCGTCTACATACCGAAGAAAAAGTTTTAGGTTTGCGGCCGGAAGGAGCTCAAGAGCCTTCCCTTCCACGGTTTCCATCGTCAAGTTAGCCATTTGTTACAGAGATGGCGGCCCCCATTGCGGTTCCAGTTTGTTGTTTGAAAATTTGCCATTATTGCGAAAAATATGTGCTGGCCAGCAGAACTCCGAGTAGGCGGCATATCTCATCGCGCAGTGAGCGGCGTCCTTTCTTCTAGGGTTGCGTCATTTTCGAGGGCAGTTCGGGCCGCGGATACAGCCAGCGGTACAGGAACACTAGTGAACAATGACACGACGTCGAACGAGACCAGGCTCTCGTCTTCGTCAATGCACACCTGTGACGCAAGTTGCACGAAGTGGCTGGAGTTTGCGTACATGAGTCGCCGGTCTTCCCGGCGAGGGGGGCGAGGATGCGGTGCAGGAAATTTGAAAGGGCTCGGCACGGAGATGACTGTGAAGTCTACGATCGGGCGAAGGGGGATGACAGGTTTGTGGATCTCGTTAATCCGTAGAAACTGGTGCGGAGCCGTTTCGACCAGATCAAGCGAGGTATAGAATTTTTTGTTCCGGGTGGTTCTTGAAAATCGCCGCGAGTAACTTGTTCAGCTGCGTCTGCGTTTGGTTTGTTAGGATCCCTCTTTAACTTCGCTATACGCGTCTTCCGTCCAAGAGAGCCGAAACACTTCCGGTCGTAGTCCTGGACGGTCTAACACCACCGTCGAGTTGCCCTTGTCGGCAGGTAGTATGACAATGCTTTTCGTCTTTTCGAAGTTCCTGGAGGTGCTCGGTTTTCCTCTGCGGTCAAATGTTTTTCCCATTTTAAGCGGCGCAATTTCGATAGGAGGCCAATCGATTTAAGGTCTTATTTCATCTCGGGCGTGCAGGCTGTACTTGTTGAACGGCTTCCTCCTACCGCGGCAACGACCTTTGCAAGGGGGGGGGGGGGGCTCGTAGCCACATTGTAGCTGTGTCCTTTGGCCAGAACCGAAGTTTGCTCTTGAGTGAGAGTGCGGGATGACAGGTTGGTCACAAAACCTTGATCTTGGGCAATTTGGGGCGAGGGCCATATCGACAAACAAGAAAGTTTCTTATCTTTGCGTGATCCGGTGCTTGTCCGCAGTCGATGCCGCCACGCTGTCAGCAAACTCGTCGACGGAGGCCATCAGTGCGGGGATGCGGTGCTCCAGTTGGCGCTTGGCAAAGAACAGGTCCAGTTCATTCTTCCTGATGGCGGCGCTGCATTCGTGGAGGCGGGCATTCACGAGTCGATGTTCGGCTTTAGTGATGATATTCAGGCCTTCGGGGGTCGACACGGCCCGTTTCAGGCGCAGGCTCTCAGGGACAGCTTTCCTTTCTTTAAAGGTGCGGTTGAAGTCAAGATGAGTTTTGAAGACGGAGATTCCTTCCTTGATGCGCCTGTAGCGTTTGACGAGCTGCATGGTGTCATGGCCAAAGCCTTGGCTGATAGACTTGAAAGTGAACATTTCGACAGACTTCTGTCTGGTTGGGAAGTTACTGAACTGAGATTTAATTAGGCTCCAACCAATACAAGGCAAAAAGGCAAAAACCCGACGTTTCGAAGCCGGCTCGGCTTCTTCTTCAGGGGTGACAGTGGCCACGCTGCAGCTTCATCTTATAGTCTCACATTTGCTGGCCTCGCACATAGCCCCTCGCTGCGGCACGTAATACGTGTGTGTACACCGAGGGGAGAGTGCCAAGCGAGCGATTAACATTCCCAGGTGTGCGTTCAATATGCCACGAATCGAGGAAAAGCCGCTTCCTCCAGTTCGTTTCCCTTTCGAGGATGGCCGTTCCGGAGAAGTCAATTTTGTGGTCGGCCATTTCACAGTGTTCGGCGACTGCGCTGCGAACTCTATTCTGTTTCCGGACGTCGTTCTTGTGTTGCCTAATCCTCTCCGGCAGTTTTTGGTTTCACTGATGTACGAGGCGTTGCACCCCACGCACGGAATGCGGTTGACGACCCCGGGTGCCTTCTCTATTGTCGTCCGGTCTTTGTGGCGGGGGATTAAGCGGCCTATAGTTGTCGAATGCTTGTGCGCTATGTGTACTCCTACCCCTTTGAAAATGCGGGCCAAGGCCCGGGCCAAGGCCTGAATATCATCACTAAAACCGAACATCGACTCGTCAATGCCCGCCTCCACGAATGCAGCGCCGCCATCAGGAAGAAAGAACTGGACCTGTTCTTTGCCAAGCGCCAACTGGAGCACCGCATCCCCGCACTGATGGCCTCCGTCGACGAGTTTGCTGACAGCGTGGCGGCATCGACTGCGGGCAAGCACCGGATCACGCAAGATAAGAAACTTTCTTGTTTGTCGATATGGCCCTCGCCCCAAATTGCCCAAGATCAAGGTTTTGTGACCAACCTGTCATCCCGCACTCTCACTCAAGAGCAAACTTCGGTTCTGGCCAAAGGACACAGCTACAATGTGGCTACGAGCCCACCCCCCTTGCAAAGGTCGTTGCCGCGGTAGGAGGAAGCCGTTCAACAAGTACAGCCGCACGCCGAGATGAAATAAGACCTTAAATCTGATTGGCCTCCTATCGAAATTGCCGCTTAAATGGGAAAACATTTGGACCTGCAGAGGAAAACCGAGCACTCCAGGAACTTCGAAAAGACGAAAGCATTGTCATCCTACCTGCCGACAAGGGCAACTCGACGGTGGTGTTAGACCGTCAGGACTACGACCGGAAGGTTTCGGCTCTCTTGGACTGGAGACGCGTATACGAAGTTAAAGAGGGATCCTACAAACCAAACGCAGACGCAGCTGAACAAGTTACTCGCGGCGATTTTCAAGAACCACCCGGAACAAAAATTCTATACCTTCGCTTGATCTGTCGAAACGGCTCCGCACCTAGTTCTACGGATTTACCGAAGATCCACAAACCTGGCATCCCCCTTCGCCCGATCGTAGACTTCACATCATCCCCGTGCCGAGCGCTTTCAAATTTCCTGCACCGCATCCTCGCCCCCCTCGCCGGGAAGACCGCGACTCATGTACGCAACTCCAGCCACTTCGTGCAACTTGCCGTCACAGGTGTGCATTGACGAAGACGAGAGCCTGGTCTCGTTCGACGTCGTGTCATTGTTCACTAGTGTTCCTGTACCGCTGGCTGTATCCGCGGCCCGAACTGCCCTCGAAAATGACGCAACCCTAGAAGAAAGGACGCCGCTCACTGCTGATGAGATATGCCGCCTACTGAGTTCTGCTTGGCCAGCACATATTTTTCGCATAATGGGACAATTTTCAAACAACAAACTGGAACCGCAATGGGGGCCGCCATCTCTGTAACAATGGCTAACTTGACGATGGAACACGTGGAAGGGAAGGCTCTTGAGCTCCTTCCGGCCGCAACCTAAACTTTTTCTTCGGTATTAGACGACTGCTTCTGCATAGTGAAGACCTCCGCAGTTGACAGCCTGAAAAAACGCCTAAATTCAGTTCACCCCGCCATCCAGTTTCACGGTTGAATGTGAACGAGACGGCTCCATTCCCTTTCTTGACGCCCAAGTGACAAGAGGAGGCAGGGGCCTGGTGGTTTCTCCGTTCACAGGAAGCCGACGCACACCGGCCGCTACCTTCATTTAATTCGGCCCACCCCGCTAACCACAAAGCCTCAGTTGTGTCGTCTTTAATTAACAGAGCTGATGCAATTTGCTCGTCCGAATCAGAACGTAAGAAAGAAGTAAGGCCTTGTATTTGCGGACCTCAAGAAAAAACGGCTACCCGAAAAAGTTCATTCACTCCGTAACCCCGCCGCAAAGAGCAGAAGAGGGTGACAAACTCTTCAAGAACTTCAACCGCCGGACCCCTGAAAACGCGTGCCGGTGCCGTATATCCCAGGAACAAGCGAGGCCTTGGCCCGCATTTCAAAGGGGTAGGAGTACACAATAGCGCACAAGCCTTCGACAACTATAGGCCGATAAATCCCCCCGCCCCAAAGAGACCGGACTGACAATAGAGAAGGCACCCGGGGTCGTTCTACCGCATTCCCGTGCGCGGGGTGCAAGCCCTCGTACATCGGTGAGACCAAAAACCTGCCGGAGAGGATTAGGACAACACAAGAACGACGTCCGGAAGCAGAATAGAGTTCCGCAGCTGCAGTTCGCCGAACACTGTGAATGGCCGACCACAAAATGACTTCTCCGGAACGGCCATCCTCGAAAGGGGAAACGAACTGGATGAAGCGGCTTGTCCTCGATCGTGGCATATTCAACGCACACCTGGGAATGTTAATCCGCTCGCTTGGCAGCTCTCCCCCTCGGTGTACACACACGGATTACGTGCCGCAGCGAGGGGCTTTGTGCGAGGCCAGCAAATGTGAGACTATAAGATGGAGCTGCAGCGTGGCCACTGTCACCCCTGAAGAAGAAGCCGAGCCGGCTTCGAAACGTCGGGTTTTTTGCCTTTTTGCATTGTATTGGTTGGAGCCTAATTAAATCTCAGTTCAGTAACTTCCCAACCAGACAGAAGTCTGTCGAAATGTTCACTGTCAAGTCCCTTATGGGGTGCAACACGAGTACTATGTAGGCAGACTATCAATATCTTGATCGACCATAGAAAACGTTGTGGTGCGATTTGCAAGATAAGTTATAACTTCTGGCAGCGAACTGGCAGATGTGCTAGACAAGGAGCACGCAGACCGCCCCATAGTGCTGTACGGTCCTGGCCAACGTATCGCTGAAGAAAGCCATGAAGGCCCAGCTGCGGAGCCGCAAGTACAACAGAGTTTGCTCTCAGGTGATTAGAGACGAGTTTTGAATAGGTTCTAGGAAAGCTGGAACGTTGAACGTGTTGAACTTGGGTACCTTTCTTGGAGCGTCGTGCGAGCACAATTTACCTGCGCTAATAGGGGAGCCCTGGGACATTAAAGAAACACAAGATTAAGGGAGGTTCAAGAAGAGTTGAGGGCTTCAATGGGCTGAATCAGAAATGAAACTGCCTTGAGGTAGGGTTGTTGATCTGATAGTTTGCAGGGAATGTGGAGCTATTCTTCAGCATTAGCGATGCAGGAGAGAGTTGGTGATCCTATGACAACACCAAATAGGGATGCAAGTTGTGAGGATGAGGCTATAGGTGTCCATAACGACGTCAAACAAGTAATGAGTTCGGTAAACACTCAGCAGGTGGTACTGTTCTAAAGAGATGCAAAAGTTGGCAAAGAGCAGGTAAGCAAACGTGGAGTCAAACTTTTGGATAAATAGTCAGGACAGCGAAGTTTGTGCACTTGTTTGGGTTTGAGAAGCGAAGTAACATGGGAACATACATTCTTCGCGAACCAAAAACGAAGGATATGAAAAAGCTCCAGTGGGAAAATGAAAAGGGAAATTAAATTAAATCCAGGCATTTCTCAGGTTGTTTGTGCTAGGCAGCCAGAACAGTTGCCACAGGATGCCCGGCTTCAAAATCAGGTTAGTTCTAACGAGCATAAGGAAGCAACTAAAGCAGGTAAAATTATGGCGTAGGTACTCCTTTGTGGGGCGATCTTGTTAGAAACACATACTGAAGTTTGAAATTGTGCCGAGTGCCGTAAAGAAATGAGCCCCGTAACATTTTTGTTGAAAGTAAGTATAGAGCACTCCCGCTACTGTCTCTGCCCTAATGAGTTTTTTTCCTCGCGCTGCAGGGAGCCAGTGCAGGCTGCTGACTCAGACGATGCAGGTGATGTGGCAGGTGCTTAGGTGGCAGAGCCTGGTACACCTCCACCCCCAAAGAAAAAATAGGGGGAAACGCCTATAGACATGCTGATTGAAAAAAAAATCAATGAAATGGAAGAAAAAAGGGGTGCATGGCGCGACAGGCGCATGGACCTCTTAGATTGCCTTGTTGTGGCATATGAGAAAAAAAGCCAATAAACAAGATGTGTGGAGCAAATGTGCTTGTGTATTGCTCCTTCTTGCATGGAGCAGCTCCTGCTGCCCCCAGGAGTAACAGCAAAGGGAAGCGTATAGAGTAAACAACATGCACATACAGTAAGCAAGAAAAGTAAGTGCTGCACACAAATGTAACAACAGGAGGGAACATCAAAGGAACACTATATACAAAGTAAGAACAAGTGTTGCCATTCCGCATTACGTGGTGTCCCTAGCTGTAACTTAGCACAGTGTGCACTCATGATGTCCCAGTTCAACACTGGGTTTGTGCAAGGATCTTCCTACGCTGCCCACCGGCTTCCTGATGGGCCCGTTGGTCGAGATCGCACCATTGTGACCATCCTCGCATTCTTCGTCATTTTCAAGGGCTGCGAAGTCATCCATTTCATCTCTAGTGTTGCAACACAGGTTGTGGAGCACGCAGGCCTCCAGGAACATACTGCATGACTGTTCAATAGAGTCAGTGTTCACAAAGTACAGCCGCCGAAACCATGGTTTCAGCACGCCAAAGGCTCTTTCTACGGCCACACGCTGTAAGCTGTGGCACTTGAAGTCCTGTCTGTACATCGGGAATGTCGTCTGATCGTCCTTGTATAGAGACATCAACAACAGCAAAAGAGTATACGCAGAATTTCCAAGATTGTAGTCATTGTACATTTTTGTGCAGTGTCTCCAAAAAAGAGCTCTCCTTCAGAACACGGGCATCCTGAGCCGAGCCGGGAGCCCCACAAACAAATCTGTGAAACGGCAGTCAGCATCACATACTGCTTGCACAATAAGAAAAAACTTATTTCTATTTTAGTAGGATGCAGGCGACTCTGTCGGTTTCTTAATTTCGATGTGGCTTCCATTCTCTCGCCCGATGGTGTCCCGCTTCCTTTGCCCTTGCTTCTGGCAAAAAACTTTGCTTTAGTGGTCTCACGCGGTCGCTCAGATGACCACGTAATTACGTCGCCACTAATGCTGAAGAGAAAATCAAGAAATCTCTTAAGACATAGGGAGACTGACGACTCCGACACGTCAAAATTATTGGCGACGCGGTACATACAAGACTGAGTGCCCAAGTATGTGAGGCCGATAAGGCAGGTCTTTTCTGCAGGGGTCGGCACGCGCCCACCTCGAGGATCGGGGAAATAGTCTTACGCTTCGAGCCTGCTCAGGAGTTCGTGAAACGTTGCGAGCGACAGACGGAACAATCTGTCGAATTCTAAGTCGTAGTAGGATCTAACAACTCTTTCGTAGTACATAGCAATGCGGTTGCGGTCGAGGCATATCAAATGCGGTGCAGCAGCATACAGCACCTCGTCGACTTCCTCGTCTTCCGTAACTGAATTGAGAAGCTCCATGACGCCGTCCAATGGAAAATTGTCCATGACGGAAAATGCGCACGTGTGACTCAAAGGCCAGTATAAAATGACACAACGTGGACTTTTTTGTCGTGCGAGTTCACCACGGAGCACACAGAATAGAACGGAGCGCACACGCCGGCTGCCAGCACGGCGTCCACACCTATGGTGCGTTCAAATTTCCCCTTTAGACGGCGTCGTTGCCGTGTTCGTGGACAGCGCACCATGTTTAGCACCGTTCCAATTCAAACAAAGCAGTCAACGAAGACTACTTCGAGGAGACGGCATCAACGATGCAAGCTTCCTTCCTGTATAAACTAATAAGTGGCGCCAGCGCCACCTTTTTGCGTAAAAATGTAGAAACAAAGCACTTGTTTTTTATTAAAAATTAAGTATAATTTACTAGTGAAGAAGATGACTGCTTAATTCCTAACTTACATAATGTTTCTGATAACAACGGTAATATTAGTTACGAAGCCTCCGGCTTGCGAATATTAACATGTCTGCTACGACGCTGTCGTCTGCGCTGGTGTTGCGTTTGCGACCACGGCGCCGTTCCAATTTTATTCCTTTAGGCGTCTACTTAGACTGCTTCGTAGGCTGTCTACCAAGCGGTCCGCGAATTGGAATGCAGCCCTAGTCCTAGCAGACGAGGAGGCTTGCACCTCGCGCGATTGTTGCGATGCTGTGGCATCTACTGGTGGCGCTGCAGCATGCTGCACTGCACCACGGCACCGTGAGTCCGCACCAGTGCACCACACCGGCACGACAGAACATTCTCTGCAACGGTGTGTGTTGCACCATTTCTGAATCGAATGGAGCTGCAACAGCGTTCCAGAAAGCATGGGAGTCGCAGTCAGCGGCTCCAAAGGAGGGTTCTGCGGAGGAGGGCAGCGTAAACATGGCGGCTCCCGGGTGTGTGAGAAGGCTCTATCAGCGATGTAAGAAAACGAAGCTGTGGAAAGCTATTTGCTCGCCGATAAAAAATCCCTATCGTTAATAATAAATGTTTATGGTGCTGGCTTATGAGCGCAGAGTGTTACCGTCCGCTGCAAATGATATTTAGGGTTTGCGCAAGCTCATTGTGGGCGAAAGTGCTATGTAGTGACTGTGGGGCTGCGGTTGAAAATGGTTTCGCTCGGCTGTGTTCAACCACGTTATTATATTGGGGAGTTGCAAAAAAAATTATAAAATAATTTGCGTGTGGACATGGGCATGTCGAAGTAACAGAGTATCTGCGCTCCCGGCTTCGAATCGTGCAACCACACCAGCTGTTTCAGCGGTAGACTGTTGGTGCAAGAAACACGCCTGGTTTGTGCCAAAAAGTTGTTACACGGTAACGCAGCTGTCTAGTTCGGCACTCTTTTTGCAGCGTGTAACAATTTAACAGGGTCATGTAGCTTATTCAGGTATAAATAAGGCTTGTTCAACAACGCGCACGCAACAATTGGGCCGTGTTTGTAATGATCGCAACCATGCTTGACGAAGTTTGTCACCTGAGCTGTCGATTGTCTCGTCGTGAACTTTCATGCTCAAGCGTCCGTTCACTTGTTAGCTGAGGTATAAATAGTTTGAGGCACATGTTTTCATGCTATTTTTTGTTATTACCGTGGCCCAGAATTCCGTGTATCCTAAAAGCGCTGGGTCAGAAAGACAAACTTGAATACCAAGCTTTTACGTTTTTTTCAGCCTTGATTGTCGCCGATGGCAAGCATTCGTGTGCACGAATATTTTGACCATTTATAACTGTAACTGCTGGGTTATTTTTCTTTTCTTTTCATTTTCAGTTCTGCATCTTGTAGATATTGTTTTGCATGCATTAAAAATGTTGTGCAAGCTGATTAAGGGCGTTCTTGTTTTTATCTTGTAGCGGCCACCATCATCATCATTGGCCGCTGCCGCCAGCGTCAGCAGCGCGTGGCCTCGACACGCAGGATAAGCCACGCGCCACAGAAAACATCATGGCTTCCGCACTGCTCGGCCGCACTCCACGGGCGCTCTCCGTTTCTCGGGCCCATGTTGTCGTCCTCACGCAACTGTGAATAAATGTGGGCTAGGCCTCACCGTCTCATCGGCCGCCTACATAATTGGTGACCCGGACTTCGGCAGCATGGAGCTCCACTTCGCTTGCCCTCTGCCGCCCTACCCGGCCTTCCAGCGACCCTATCCCCGAGCCTGGTTCTTAAAAATGGAAGCGCACTTCTTGATCCGCCGCATCGACTCACAGACCGAGCGCTACCGCATCACCACCGCACTGCCTCCAGCCGACCTACGCTGTGAGTCGCTGAAACACGGTGAGCGGCCCTACGACACGCTACAGGCCTACGTGATGGCGCGCCTCGGCTCGAGTCTTTCCCGCTACAAGAACGCTGCATCGCCCCCTTCCACGGTTACCTCGCACAACGTACCGCACGAGGGAATGGGAACCGTGCTGACCGGCTTGCAGCCTCCCTCGCCCCCTGAAGACGACTCTCCGACCCAAAAGCGAAGAGACGTTCTACCACCACCCGGCTTCGCTGAACGTCATTCTATTGGCCACACCACGCCAGCTGCGCCCAGCCACTCGACTCCACCTGGTGACACCACTCTACTCAATTCAGCGGCATTGCCACCCCGCCCTCCGTTCTACCCCAAGAACCCCGAACTATGGCTCTGTCAGATGGAGTGCTTTTATGACTCGCACGGCGTCACAGCGCAGCAGGACCGTTACTCACTGATGTACGAGCTTCTACCATCCAGCTTGACCTCCACATTGCCGGAGCCTGGAGCCCAGCCCTACGACGAGATCAGGACCATCCTCCTCCCGCGCTATGGTCGCTATCTAAAACCACCCGCACCAGACGCAGAGCCTCCTACCACCCCTGTCGAAGTCGTTCTGCCTCGCTCCATCATGCCGGCATCGACGATGCTGGCCCATGACGAGACCACGGCCACTGCGACCACGCTCTACCACGTTGACGGCAGCTCAGAGGCAACGACAATGAACTGCACCTCACACTCTAGCAGTCCGTCGCCCACTGCATCTGCGCTGCCTCCCCGAAGCACTCGAGCCCCGGGCTGACCTCTGAAGAAACCTCGTTTGCCACCTTTTATGCAAGCGGCTCCTGTGGACCCAAGCGCGATTTCGACAACCACCACGCCATGTTCGTCCACGCGCCTAGATACTTCAGTCGAAGACGTTGGCGCGACACGCGTTTCAACCATCTGTGTTGTGGCTGACACGTCCACTACTGTTACCCTGCCGTCGCCGCAAATCACGCACGAGACGCAAACTGTTGTACTCGTTACCAACGGTGACGAAAACCCGTTCTTCTACGAGCTGCTACCCCAGCCCCGCACGACCGACCGTTACTACAACGCTGACATCAAGGAAGGCGGTACTGACATTTCTCAACCAGCAGTCATATGCACCGTCAAGCTTAAACGGCGCCGCCGACGTCGCAAGCACCGACCACGAAGACCATCTTCTCCCTGGGCAAAATCTCAAGTTAGCCATTTTCTCCGACTACGCCGACGCCCATGGTGCCTGCGCTGGACCCTTCGTAGGCGGCCGATGAGACGGTGCGGCAGGGCCTACATTTATTTAGAGTTGCGTGAGGACGGCAACATGGGCCTGAGAATCGGAGAGCGCCCGTGGAGCGCGGCCGAGCAGCGCCGACGCCATGATGTTCTCTGTGGCGCGTGGCTCATCCTGCGTGTCGAGGCCACGCGCTGCTGACGCTGGCGGCAGCGGCCAATGATGATGACGGTGGCCGCTACAATCTATTATCAGAATATTCTGATGTTGCGGCACCAGTGCTTTAATTCGAGACATAATCACACAACAGTCAGTATATCTGCAAAATTGCAGTGAAATATTACATTACGAGCCCTAGAAAACTACTTCCCTTTCTGAAATTTCTGGGAATATTTCAGAAGTTCCACCTTGGTCTTTCAGAATAAATGTGAAAGACCGTGTTCATCACTCTTGTAAGTTTAACACAACCGCTTGAATGTTCTCTTTCCGAAGCACAAGAGTTTAAGAACTATCAAGCCATGCCCACCTTGACTGGAGCTCACCAAAATTTTTCTGTCGGCACAGTGCTTCTTCAGTGATTGCGTAGGTGTGTAGGTGTTAGATGCAGGTTTTCGTATGCCACATCTAAAAACACGCGACATGCTCGCAGATGTATCACTCGGCAGCATTACTACATTAATTACAACAGCGTCTGAAAAAAGCTTTATCAGAAATCTGTTGAGGTGTTTTTTACTCCTTACTACAGCGTACACATAATAGCTGCTTTGGAACTAAGTGTCACCTATGATGAATCCACTTTGTTGTTCAAAAGGCTTCGTTTTAATGATGGTATACTATAAATTAAATTCATTTGGCTGAAGCAAAATGGCGAGACGAGCTAGTTGGTTCGCAATTTCCATGAGTGAAACTTAAGCGCAAAAGTTTTTCACAGGGACGAGAAAGGGAACGACACAGGCGCTTACTATCAACTGAAAGTTTTCATGAAAACGAATACACATTTATACCACCCCCAGACAATTTGGCTGACAGCTTGTAAGCACAGCTTTCACTGACAACATAAGTGCCTTGCAATAATGACCCTTAAGATGTGTTTCGATTCAAACTTGCACCCAGGGAGCTAACGCTGGCACTTAATGTATTGAAAGCAAGCAATAATTAGTTTTCATTCAAGTAGATTTTGAATTGGGAAAGTAAATTTACACTTTTGAAGTAAGGAAGCAACCGTAGAAATGATGGCACACTGTTCTCATTGGCATAGTCTACCTAAATTTTCCGGGGGTAATTCGGTCTTGTCACTAATTTTGCACATTACTTTTTTGTTAAACCCTTTTCTATGACTATCGCTGTCACATGGATTAGCAATGTCAGCCTTAATAGATAGAATCACCAGAAGTCAATATAATGGACATAGATCACTGGCTTTGGTCAAGGCAGCCGCGTGGACTCTCATGGCTGCCAGTTCCCGTTGTTCTTTGAGATTTGTCTCAACAGCCAGCCACTCTGGTGTAATTGTGTGGTCGTGTAGATTTGTCCAGTATAAATGGTGCTGGAAAAGAGATGTTTACGACAAAAACGTTTTCATTTAAATTGTCAGGTTTTGCTTGAGCAGTATTGAATAAAGCCAGAAAAGAACAGGAAAACGCCTTTAGGGGCACGATGCACTGCAGACACACTTACATTGAATTTTGACAACCTCCATACTGAGCAGGTGCATGTCAGAAAGGCAATGAAAACAGTTGACTTTTTTTGTGCAGAATATGAGCAGGGCACAAACTTTTCTGCAGGGAGGGAAGTATCATTTAAAACATTTTAATGTACAGTCAATCAAAAGTTAATCTGCCTTTGATTTTGGCCACGGAACAAAGTTATTTTTTTCTAAATACAGACAGGTGTGTTAAAAAACATTTGCTTTCCTTGCAAGTTGAGTTCAGGGCTCCTTTATTTTTGAAGTATGCACAAATGGTGGGAAGTCACAGGTAAGGCACCTCCAGTCGAAACAGCTATTGTTTAAGCTGTTTTCCAGGTGTTACCAGTCTTCTTGTTGGGAGGCGAACAAAGCTTTGGGACGTTAATCCCAATTACTTCTACATACAGTCCATCAATTCACTGTAACGTAGTAGGAATTAATGGCTGGCCAGTTTGTTCATGACGTACGAAGGAATAAGCTTACGCAGAAGACGAGGACGAAGAGAAGCAAGGGCAAGAGGAGCGCAACGTCTAACTTTATTTTGAATGAAATAGCAACACGCATATATACCTCCCACCGGTGTTACCCTCTTTCCTGTAACCAGTTCCACCACCCGATGAGGCGTAATAAGAATCACAAGTCGAATACAACAAGCAAAACAAAACAATTCGATAAAATGGCGTAACCAAACAGTATCCACCAGATAACCGGTACTACTTAGACTGCGTACATCTTCCACAATGAACACGTGTAGCACTTTAAATCAAAGATGAACGAATAAAATCAGAGCCACAAGGGCATAAAACCACTAAGAATAAAATGATAACAGGATAACACGGGTGGAATAATCGGAGTGAACAACAACACAGCTCGCGCTTTCGAGACTTATGAGAAGCTAAAACGAATCAAACTTCGATATTACACAAGCTTTTTACCATTCTCACAAGTGGGAGGTATATATACCGGTGGGAGGTATATATGTGTGTTGCCATTTCATGCAAAATAAAGTTGGAAGTTGAGCTCGTCTTGTCCTTTCTTCTCTTCGTCCTCGTCTTTTCCGCAAACGTATTCCGTCGTACGTCACTGTAGCAGCTTGAGACTTGGGCCGTCGTAGAACATCAAATATCCCACAGTGATTTTACTTTTTTTTCACTTTAATCAAAGCGTGCAGTGTACACAAACTTCTTTTCAATCTCTACCGTCAAAGATTATTATGCAGTGTCCAACGACACTGTTTCTGGGGACTAGTTCATGCCCAGGCTTCCAGCTTAAAGGTCTGTATGAGGGCCACATTGCGTCTAGGGCCACTGCGTGGCAGTGTTCGAACATCCCTGTGACATTTTTTGACATCTTGCCAACTGAAGAAATTGCCTGTAAACAAAACCAAAAAGACTCCTGTAATAGCTCAGTTTATTGCCCATTAGTACAGCTGCTTCTTAGCATGGCCAGTTTTATCCCACCACTTTGCTAATCAAATTTAGAGGTGCAATTCAGAAACTCTGCATTGTAGTTTGCTTTAGGTATTCCATTTTCCGCTTAACTCGGCCACCTTGTAGTGGTCCTACAGGCGTGGAATTGATGACAGTCGAGTGTACGTGTTTCAGACTGAAAATGTGCAACTTTATCAGTATGTCTATTCATCTTTCAAGAGCAATGAGAGCGTAATTCTGTTTCCTCTTGTCTTCTTTCTGTCGCCGTACACGGGTGCCCTTCTTATATTCTTTCAGAACGTCGTGCGCAACTGTTCTGCAGAGATGCTCGGGGAACCATGCTTGTTTAAGTCAGTTAAGTTGTATGTTCAGGCTTTCTCACGTTTTAATGGCAGGATTTTCTTACGCTATTAATATTACACAAATCAGCTACACCCCGATTTACAATCTTGGAGTGTCCACATGAGAAAGAGAGTAACGATTTGCATGGTCGAGGTTCGTAAGCCAACGTGTGCGGCTATCACAGAATTGTAGTTTTAGGTCTAGAAATTTATATGCTATCCAGGAGAAGTTCATGGGTTAGACTGAGGGGTCACAAATGTTGAGGGAAAGCACCAAGTGTGGCATAAGCAGTGGGTTGATAGGCAATGACACCATTAAAAACAACAAGGTAATTGTCTGCAAAGCGAACAATCACAACTATGTTCTACTTTTGCTGTAGTGGTTCAAATAGTCTGCTAGTCTGTCGAAACTGCCAAAGAATAAATCATTGGGAACTGGGGCCACACATGACCCAAAGCACACTCCGCTCTTTGGCAGACAAATGCTGTCACAACAAATCACAAAGGTTGACTTTAAATCACGTGAAAGCAGTTGGTTGAACCCCTCCGTTTTGAAACCAGCAGCATTTGGAAACTTTACCACCCCATAAATGTCGTGTTTTTCTTCTTTGAACTCTTAAATTTGAATATGACGTACGTTGTAATACAGATCTTTATTGTCTACCGAAAACGCTGTGAACGTCTCATCATGTTCTAGGCACAACCAGAGCACAAAAGACCAATACAGAAAGAGATACCGTCGGTGCCGCGTACCCTCAGAACCTCCTGGTGTCGGTCGATGAGAGTCTCCAGGCAAAAATTCGCGCCAAGCCAAAAACGTGTATTTCCCGCGCAGAGCGTAGGCAGAGGGTAGCTGTGACACCGTACGTACCCACGATTAAACATAATCTGAAAACTGTGGCCCAGAAGTATGACGTGGACATTGTCTTTTCTACCCCTCACAAGCTCTCTTAAGTCTGCAAATTGACTCATCCGGAGGCAACCCAGCACAGCGGCTGCGGCACAAATCATCAGCGACTTTTTCTTGAATGTGCAGGAGGGGTAGTGTATCAAATTCCCTTAACGTGC
>JABSTR010003141.1:0-108055 GCA_013339765.2 Haemaphysalis longicornis | reverse complement strand
ATGAACGATATATTAATATAAACACTTTTTCAGACAGCGTCCGTCCTCGGCACTGCTACGACATCCTGCTCGCGGGTCAAAGGTCGAGCGGCCTCTACACCATTTTCCCCCTGGAAACTGAACCCAGTGGGCAGATCGTCTACTGCGATATGAACATGGATGGCGGAGGATGGACGGTACGTTCACGTTTATCTGTTTTGCCTGGGAGGCTGTATTACAACTCCGAGAGGAGTAACAAAATAAAAACAAGCTTCCGTCTATACTTAATTTATACTTTCTTTCAGCGTTACCCAGTCATAGAACTGTGTAGACGGAATTCCAAATAAAGCATTCAAACGTAGAGAAACGTCAACTAAACCGTGTAGTAAGTCTAAAATGAAAAAGCTCATGCGCTGAGTTCGCAGATGCTTGTAGCGAAGGCAGATAAACCAGGACCTGGTCCGGAGGCAGCTGGAACATCGATGGTCCGCTGTGGACCGTAATATGTCGCACCGTGTGAAGGTCGAAACACACGTGCGGAGAGCGACGCGTTTTCGCACCCGTTTTACCCTTCCAGAACCGGTCCTGTACCTTACATGCGTGTTCCTGCCCGCTGCAGGGCCATTTCCAAGAGCGGAAAATGCGTGCGGGAACGCGTTGCTCCCCACACGTGTGTGTGACTGTTTACTCTTAGGCCTGCCTTAGCATGAGGTTCCAGTCCATGCAGATCAAGCATTAACAATTGCCAAAGAAAGCGACGTTGCGATAATTGTGGCTATTTTTGGGAGACACACAGGTAGGGGAGAGAGGCGGTACCAAGTCGTACAGTGCAAGGCAGAAAAATTCGTATCTCCTGATTTTCACCGAAGAGAAAGGTAGGCCCACTCCACCAGTACCGCAGGCATCATGCCCGCGTGAAAGATCTAGGGTCGAATAAAGATATGTGTGGTGTCTCCCTGGTTATATGTCCTGCAGGGGCTCGTTTGACAGGCCGGTCTCTGTCGAAGCGCTGTAATAATCAAACATGAGCATTACGCGTAACCTTGGTCTGCACACAATCAGTCGTATGCTATTCGTATAGGAATTGCTGTCCCGCGTCTTCCTTTCTCGCTAGATGGTGTCATGAACTCTCCCAGACGCTCTATTGAGAGATAATGCGATGGTAAAACAAACAAGGCTTGATTGTAGGCGTGTGTAAGGAGAGGCTCGGAAAGACCTTTCCTCTGGTACTGGCGCACCGACTGGTATTTTCTGTGCAGCCGTAGTCTAAGATAGAACATCCCAAACCTCGTCGAGCGGTACTTTCTACACCTCATTGCCGTCCCGCTGTTCCTCAACTACGCCGCCCCGTCGAGGCTGTAGCTCCCCCCTATCGGTGTAGGAACAAAGCAATATTGCATAGCAAGCTCTTCGCTTCGTCTACAACCTCGCTAATGTGCGCAAGGAACAACGATGGTGCGTTAGCTCGCACTTTAGCATATCACATGCTGTAAAGAAATTTTGTCTTTTTTCTTTTCAAACTCTGGGTCCGAGTAGCAACAAGGAGGCTGCTATACTCGTTGAAATTCGCAAGGACTTGCTGACAGCAGACGCTGACAACTGGGTTTTGGGCAAATGAAGACCTCTGAGCCCCACCTGTTATGTTGGAAATCCCTGATGGCCGCTTTTTCATTTTCTGTATGCTTGAAATAACTGCAGAAGAGTAGCTCCCACAAACTTCCCATATTGTCGTGTTCAAATTACTCGTGTATTCGCAAGGAATGTATGCATCACACATTTGGGTAATCACTATATATACTCTTCGTCAATTAAAATGATGGATCCGCCGTGGGGATGAGTATCAGGGATAGTGTCGCTATCTGAAAGCCAGACATTTGAGTCCAAGACCCACATGTACCCATTTTTTTTTTCAACTTTATTATATTAGGTTGTTTCTAAAAGCTCACCTGAGATCTTTTACGTCCCTTTTGGAAATTTCCGGCGTTTTTTGTGCCTGCCATTTTATGTAGCATTCACAGTAAAAATTTGTGGTTTCGTTTGAACCAAAGCGCGAATGCTCGACCTGCCAAGTTAGCCAATGAATTCGCACAGAAATTTCGATTGTGAATATAATGCTGCCGTCCCCGTCGCTCTCGTGTACAAATGCCCTAACATAAAAATCTTCAGAACTCCCACAGAGAAAAAGGGCACCACAGGGTTGATGTTAGTTTATCTTCTCGGTTCATGTCTTAAACTGCATCTCCCCGAAATGGCCGTTATTTGAGTTCAGTGTCTTTTGAAGACAAAATGTAATAATATTTTCCTAACACTCATTCTTGTGTTCTGCAATTTGATTCCATTTTCGCGCATGCTAAAAATGCGGCTATGTTTTTTTATGTACCCGTATTTTTGCAGTATTATGTTGTAAGCATTGTTTTTGCTGCTGCTCTGTACGCTTGTCCCGAAGGATGACCTTGACAAAGCACGAAAGTTCACTTTTAAGACTCTTCCTTGATCTGCTTAAACCCAGAAATTTTGGTCTGTCTGTCTGTCTTCTGTCTGTCTGTCTGTCTGTCTGTGTCTGTCTGTCTGTCTGCTCTGTCTGTCTGTCGGTCCTTCTGTCTGTCACGGCCTGTCTTCTGAGACTCGATATCGCCCAATTGAGACGAAGTCTGCGCAATAGCCAATATACTCAACGCCAAATCCAACGCCATATGCGGTTTATATGTTCATACTTGTCAACATTGTTAACAAGAATAACCATTAGACAAATGTAAGACAGAAAATTAATACACAAAGGATATTTATGGTGTTCCTTTATAAAAAAATATAGATGCTTGATTTTCGCGAAATGATATACTAGATGAACTGCAGAAAAATATTCACACTGTCACCTGCTGTCGCCCGCGCCGCTAAAGCTTCTGGCGGTATTTTAAGGAATCAAGCGGCAACACTAGGAAAGGTTCCATTAATAGGTTCCACATTCTGCTGGGCATGCATGTGGAATAGGGCAACGGGTCCTATAAACGTTGAAGTAGGGCGCCTCGATTTTCCCGCCTCAGGCACGCTCGGGCCTGAGGCAGTGGAACGCGGTAAATTTAAATCGTTTTTGCGAATTCTTAGCGTGTTTACCTTGAGGAGCACGACGCAAGAGGAACAACATAAGAGGTGAGCAGGAAAATGAAATAAGGCAATTGGCAAATTTCGGCAAAAGACTATCGTCTTTTGTCGATATTTGCAATGAAAGGAGCAGATACGCGACCAATGAAAGTTCCCGTTGCGTTGTACACATACGATTATTTTTTAATTAGAAAATTACGAACTCAGAAAAATCAAACTACACCTTTCAATGACCGAAGCAGAATACACGTCTCTTCAGGCAACATTAAGCGAAAAGGACACTGCGATATACATTCTAAATGTAACCACCTAGCTGCAAGCGCACAGGAGGTAGGGAGGAAATGGCCGGTCACAATAAGCCCAATTTTTTGACGTAATGTGCATAATGTATATTTTATAAAGCAAAAAACACACAGGTATTTCAAGCCGCCTATTGCACTTCTTTCGCTTATCTACTTTTAGCAGGTGATCCAAAGGCGTGGGAAGTTTGGCAACAACGCTTGCTACTTCTACCGAAACTGGGCGGCGTACGCAACGGGTTTCGGCGACCCTGCCAAGGAGTACTGGATCGGTATGAGGGGAGCGTAGTTGGCATAGTTTTGTTCGGTGTACTTGCACGTCCTGTTACCAAGACAGGTGTGACGTGAAGAGGTTTCTGTCAATGTCAAGCTCCATTGCGACGTGCCTTCCTCAGACACTTTTTTGTTGCTAACTACAGTAAACTTAACTGGAGATGAACTCAGAGGAACCGTGATAATTTGTTCATATTATCTGGAATTCGTCTTAAGCGCGGACGTCTTTTCATTTTACACGATGACGCAGAGTGCGTGCGCTCTCAAAATAGAGAGTGCGAAACTTTGTTCGCTTTTGACCGTGAAATTTGTTTTACTGAGTTCGTGTTACCGAAACGTCTTACCCAGGCTTCCCTGGCAGAGTGTGGACTCTTGAAAGGGGAATCCACGCCTGAAAAGCAGCCATTATCCTTGGGGGGTCCCTGACCCTTGTCCACCTGGCGGGACCCCCGGTCTTCCTGCCGCATTGGCGCATTACCGGGGGTCAAAGAGTCTGGCAACATGTCCTGCCACAGGTGGTTGCCAAGTTGAGCGTCCACCGTAGCTGTGGAAGTCACCTTGTGCATTCGTGCGCCTTATTGGCGCCGGGCACCCACATGTAAAACAGTTACAAGTGACTCCCCGGCGTGGCGCTCAGTCCTTCTGTGGGAATAGAACGTTTGGGAAGTTGACTCGGATTGTACGGGAAATCACCCCTACGGGAAAAGGCAGCTGCAAAAATGCATCGACTTGTTTTTGACGTGCAGGCAACCAGGCCCTGCACGCACTGACTTCAGACACAGGCGACACGGCGCTCCGAATAGTGCTGATAAATGAAACACGGAGCGGCGTCTTGTTTCATTACAAGAGCTTCCACGTCGGCTCCGAGGAAGAGCTCTTCAGACTGTCGCTGGGGAAATACATTGGTCCAGCAGGTATGTTCATTGTTAGTGACGGGGAGATGCGTGAATTAAAATGGCGGATTCGCCTCTAACATAGGGACCATCGATACAGCTATTGCAGCTATAAGAGGAAATCCGGTGTTTTATGCTACATATACTATTAGCATATATCCTACATGCAGTAACCCACCGTCTCAGGTACTTGTTGGCTTGTTTGCAATATAATACTGGAGAATTTTATCCTGAATAACAAACCAAGAAACCCAGGGAAATTTCCTACCTCTCTGTCAAAGGGACAATGATACAGAGACAATTCTTTAATGATACCGAATAGGCCACCCTCGCATAATTCTGGTCTTGCCACTTCCGATTGTTAGTGCAGGTGTAGTGACGGGCAAATGCTAAAAATATGCACATAAGGAAAGCAAAAACGAAAGAAAATACACCAGACGGACACACACACACAAAAATAAACCAGACAGATGGCTGGGGCTTAGCACAGCTAACCTTGGATATGAAAAACAATAGCTTGATCTAGTCTGGTTGAATCTTGGTTTTCCTTGGTTAACCTTTGATGTGGCTGTATTGCCGACCACGGCTAAAGGGGATACGGTCCGGTGCAACGCTCAGAGAAGGAGGCCCAGCCTCGCTTCGATTCTCGGCGAACACAGCACAAAATGAGTCACATATCCCGAGACGACCAAGCAGCGCATGCGTAGAAGGTGGCGGCTTTGGCCGGCTGCCGATCAGCTGAGCAGCCGCCACCCCTAAGTCGCAAAACGAGTTAAAACGGGGACTTGTCCGCAGAGCTGACAGCGGGATGCGCTTCGAAGGGTGTGTCGCAGGGGTGTGCCTCCGGTCGAAAGGTCGCCCTGTGCTTCCTCCCAAAAATCGCTGGACGAAAGTAGTAAAGCTTTGCTTTAAAAAGTGACAGAGGCCGTCGCAAGTTGGAGTCGATCCCAGAGTCTCCTAGGACACGCACCACAGCTTTAAAGCCCCGCATCGCACTGTCCCTGCTGTACCAGGAGCATAAAAAGTCCTTCATGGTGAGATTTGGCGCCCGTAGTAAACACATGCCGCCATTCGCGCCGAGAAGAAACGTGGACAAAGACAGAACATGTGCTCAGTGTCCTCTCGTACACCGCAAAGGGGACACAGTATTGATGTCTGCAGTTCGATTTTGTTAAGAAAGCCTATGATATAGGCTACTTTTAGGCGCAGGCGATATATAGCACACTGCACTGGTCCGGATAAATTGTGTGGTATACGAAATGTACACTGCGCGTCGACAGCGTATAGGGGGGCCTACTGCAGGCCCGGGTTCAGCCAGTGCTGCAATGGCAGGCGCCATCTGAGAGTTGTGACTATTCTGTTTACGTACTCCTTGTATAAAGGGAATTGTGCTGTTGAACTCATGGATACGCCCTCGCGTACGAGCCGATCAGATATTACATTGCCCTTGATTCAATGGTGTCCTAGCAACCACTGAAACAAACAGTGTGTCCTTTGCGGAGTGCCTCTGTGTGTGACGTTCATTTCAGGAATCAGCTGGCCTTGATTACTTGCTCGCTCGAGAAGCGCTTGTAGCGCAGAGCGGTGCTCCAGGAAAACTACCCTGGGTTTTGGAGAGCAGTCCTTGACAATATGCAGCGCCGCTCTTACTGCTTCCAGCTCAGTTTTTGTAGTAGATGTCTTGTGGCGGAGCTTCTGGCTCACAGCGGCCCGGATATGGTACCCGTATACCTACGGCGGAAGATTCCGAAGTCACTGACCCATCAGCATATACGTGGGTATACCCGCCATAGCAGCGATATATATGCTGAATTGTGTAGTGTGTCAAAGCCGGTGGCGGCATCGCTGACTTTTTACTAATTCCAGGCACTGTTTTTGTTTTTGACCACGTAGAAAACTGTCGAGACGGTAACTAAGGTTAAATGGGACGTTAATAGTAAGGCGGCAGCAATTCCTGCCCATGACTAATGGCAGAGCTCTTCGAAGTAACTCTGGAATAATGGAGCCATCCGCTAAAGGATGGGCAAACAAACAGCTAACATGGCGGGGGCAGGCACAGATATCTTCTTGTCTTAATAGTACAGTGCCCGAGAGGCATCTCGCTTCACGAAGTGTCGCGGTCGTTGACGTGCACTTAGGGAGTCCAATGCAAACGCGCAGGGCTTGCGCCTGCAGCGCTTCTGATTGTTTGACGTTGCTGTTGGACAGTGCACCAGCGGCAATCAAGCTGCGGCGAAGCCGACCAATAAAGAGTGCCTTATAGAGTCGCAGCAGCGGAGCAACCGGGTGACTCCATGCAGTGCCTGCAAGCATCCGTTGGATGCGCAAGAAAGACTGTACGTTGTCTTTCAGGCAGCGGATATGATAGGTCCCCGACATCGACCTGTCAAAGACAATGCTCAAGAATTGATGGCATCGCACATATGGTATGGTGCAGTATTCTATAGTCAGGGCATAGCAGGGCAGGTCGTGTCTTGTAAATGCCATCGCAGCGCATTTTCAGGCGAAAGAACCAGATCAGAATTTTTCAGGTATTGTGCTAATTTTCGAATCGCCAGTTGCAGCTTTGATCCTATGCTTCGACGGTTTCTTGCTGACCACCAAACACACATGTCGTCTGCATACAATGATATGTTCCCTCCAGGAGGTAATGTTTTTGAGAGACCATTAAGACAGATGTTAAAGAGAGTAGGGCTAAGGACGCCGCCTTGCGGAACACCTTGCCTGATAGCGTGACGTCTAGTAACTCCACTAATAGTGGTCATATATGCCGTCCTGTGCCGAAGATTGGCCTGGTTGACCATGGTTCTGGTCGCGACGTCTTCCTTTTTTACTTTCTCTGTAGCAGACCGAGCTCGGGTTGGCGGCCTTGCTGTCGGCGGCTGGTTCGGGTGGGGCTTGCTTGGTGGCTTGCACATGGTTTAGAGTGCATGTACCAGCACCTCCACAGATGTTATGAAGGCAAAGATGAAGCAGTTGTCTTGAAGGAAAAACAACTTTATTGGAGCGAACTTGTGCTCCCCTAACAACTCAAAGAATACAGAGGCGGCGAAGCAGCAGTGAACAAAGTGACGTGCGCAGGCGAGCGTCGGTTAATCGAATGACGCGGCATCTGCTCTGCGGGTATTTATCTTTCGACGCGGGTGTTTCCGAGCCGTCGAATTACATCGAGAACACTGCAGATCAAACAAGATTATTATAGGATGGTGACGTTACTTCAAAACACCCTCTCTAACCAAAGATATAACAAGTGCGGCATGCAAAATAATCAATGAACACACGCTTCACTTGGAACACAGATAACACAGCCTGACGCAGCCGGGCGGTAAAAGCAAAAACATAAATAACAAATCAATGCATGCCTTCGCGTTAAAATCGCAGGAGCATCATCCAGCCGGTGCTCAGCGCCGGATCGCTGTAGGCCGTGGCGAAACGAGCGAGGGCCATTTCCATACGTAGAACGATTTCACCAGTTCAATCCTCACCTGCAAGAATGTTAATGCAAGCGCAACGCAACCGTTCATTGCCGGGCGATGACAGCGATGTCTCGAGCCAAGCCTATGCTTTGGGTACTCAGGGCGGTCGTCTCAAGGGGAACAAGTTTCCTGCGCGTCGCTAAGCGCTGGTGTAATGATAACTGGTTTTCACCGGGGTCAGAAACGTCCACGTGGTGCCACAGTGTTTAATGTGACGCTGAGCGCTGGCTTAGGTATTTCTTTTGTTGCCTTTGTGCCTGGCTTCTTTTTACATATTGAATACTCTACATTCAACGCTGACAGAAATAAAGAAAAGCAGATTACATTTATTTTGGTGTATGACATAACAAATAGGGCAATATTTAGGAACAAAAATGCACAGGAAAGTACCTCAAAAGGAAATTTCTAAATGATTGCGTAACGCAACACAAGGTAGGTTTTGTGGAATACGCTTTGGCGTGTGGCGACAAATAGCGCAGAAAAACCCCACGCATTGCCATGATTACATCACCGTCAGAGATAGGGCACTGGCTAGAGAGTTGAAGCCGGAAGCTTGCATCAAATTAAGTGTTGTTGAAATTATTTGGTGCAGATGAAGCTAGTAGCACATAATGTTTTGGAAAAAGGCTGAAAATGTGCAACATTCTGCGTTAAACAGCATTTGTTGTTGTAGTTGCAGTTCTCCGGCTATGAAAACGGCCGCTACAGTACAGAGTAAACAAGTTAAGAAACACATGCCTGATCTGATGGAATTTCAACCAGGGTCTGCAGAGTAACAGTCCCGTATTTTACTAACCGCGATATCTCTACATGTTTTATGAGTAGAACAAAAGTAGCTGTCGTTGTTGCTCCTTTTTTTCGCAACA
Source organism: Haemaphysalis longicornis (assembly GCA_013339765.2). Classification (NCBI taxonomy): domain Eukaryota; kingdom Metazoa; phylum Arthropoda; class Arachnida; order Ixodida; family Ixodidae; genus Haemaphysalis; species Haemaphysalis longicornis. Next base: position 99,170 of record JABSTR010003141.1, on the reverse strand, counting down.
CATTTGCACTTTATGAATTGGGCAGGAATAAGAATTTGGAGGGGAATTTTGCCCGCTTCACAAAATTCACAAAATTATGCATTTGAAATGTGAAAGGTGTAGAAAATTGCGTGCCGCGGGACCCTGCACTTGATGAAACGTGAGTAGAAAGGGTGCACACCAGCAGAGGATACCCCTTACTGTAGGGAATCTGTAGCACGTGGTAGTCTGGTTGTTGATGTCATGTGCGCCGTAGGATGAAGAAACGAAAGCGAACAAAGAGACGTAAAGACATTGTAAGAGAAAACATGACATCTGAAATCCTTCCGGCGAAAACGACAAAGAAACAAAAGCCAACAAGTAATACAGATACGATATAGCAGCAAAAAAGTTGTGAATGAGTATCGCCAAACTCGCAGGGTGGGACTCGATGCGCCACAGCCACGAGGTCGCCTTCAGCACCCACGACCGTGACAACGACAGGAGGTCGTGGGGAAGTTGTGCAATCGGATGTCGCCGTGCCTGGTGGTACAACGACTGCTCTGAGGCAAACCTGAATGGCCTGAACCTGAACGGCTACCACGACAGTGCCGGCGACGGCATCGAGTGGACTTTGCGAGGAGTTCGAGGCAGCTTTCACCATTACTCATACCCTCGCGCTGTTATGATGATACGGACCGACGGATAATGCGAACTGTGACAGCCCATCATGACCGGCTAGGCATGACACTTGGTGAACGGGCATTGTTTCCCCTAACCGTGACATGTTAACCCTAGGGATTTTGTTATTTCCCAATCTACTCAATACTTGAAACTTAGTAAAAATACTCGATTTCAATAAACGTTCCTTCCTTCCTGCCTGCCTTTCTTCCTTCCTTCCTTCCTTCGTAACCTCTTAGTTACCTACCTACATACCTACCTATATACCCACCCACCCACCTATTCACTCACTCACTGCTCACTCACTCACTCACTCACTCACTCACTCACTCACTCCTCACTCACTCACTCACTCACATCACCTACACTCACTCACTCACTCACGCACGCACTTGTTTACTTTTACTTACTTGCTCGCTTGCTGATTCCATCACTCACTCACTTACTTAGATACCTTCTTTGCTTTTACTTGCTTGCTTGGGTATCACTCACTCACTCACTCACTCACTCACTCACTCACTCACTCACTCACTCCCACTCCGCCTCACTCACTCACTTGTTTACTTTTACTTACTTACTCGCTTGCTGACTCCATCACTCACTCACTCACTACTTAGATACCTTCTTACTTTTACTGCTTGCTTGCGTATCACTCACTCACTCACTCACTCACCCCTCACTCACTCACTCACTCACTCACTCACTCACTCACTCACTCACTCACTCACTCACTCACCCTCACTCCACTCACTCACTCACTCACTCACTCCTCTCACTCACTCACTCACTCCCTCACTTGCTTTATTTTACTTGCCTAAGTGCTTAGGAAAGCTCTCTTACTCCCCGTACTAACCGAGGATACGCCGGGTACTGTCAGTCTGAGCTTTAAGCTCACTAAAGGTCAACGTAGCGGCTCGTGCGAATGCTTAGTAAAAGCACGTAATCGCTCAATCATTCTATGGAGGTACATAGTTGGAAATAGAAGTAAATTATGGTGGGTGCCACCAAAAAATGACGCAAGGACGGGTAGATGTTCCAATTCAACTCCCGGGTCTCGCTTCGACCGGCGAGTTCGCCGAGCAGCGTTTGTGTATTGTCTTGCGGTACCATTGTGCGACAGTACTGCGGGATTTCAGGGCGGAAACCCATCTAGTGCTGGAAATATTTTGATTAACAACGTTTCTTTTTTTCAGTGGCCCACTGCCTCGAGTGGAAAGGCATCCGGGAAAATTTTGGAGCTTTTCTAGCTTTACTGAAAGCTTTACTGAACTTTAGCTTTACAGCATCGGTTTTTTAACAACCTCTAGCTTGGGCTGGCCAGGTAGTCTGACAAAATGAGAACCCGTACGCCACCAGGGTAACCGGGTGTATATTGCGAGCTGGGTCCAGAAGATGGGGACAGCCAATAATTCCATGGAGGGACGAAATAACGTAATTCGGTGGCAAATAACGTACTCACTACGCAAAACAGAAGCTTGTTCAGGTCAATCGGAAAGGCTTTCGTCGTATGCAGCAGAGCCAAATAGGCTGTCGTGGATGATGATCAGCTAGCGAGATTATGTTAGAATGCACGGCATACACTTCTGTTCAAGTTGTCGTGAGTTAAGTACAATGCGCATCATAAGCATAATTCCGCAAAAGGAACTTGCCTACTCGAGCAAGGGTCGCATCACTGGAATCGTTTAGTGTAAACGAAGTGACGTAGACATATTTTATTTCTGTTTTTCTGGAGAAAAATAAGCACACAAGACAGGAAAACACTGAAATCAAATATAATCCAAGAGAAACATCTTTTGGGGCACAGGCAGTGATATTTAGGGTATCCGCTAGGGAATATGTAGAAAACAACCGTTTCTTCACTGTACCCGGGCTCAGGCTTTGACACCATTTGTACTAGAGTACATTTTCTGAGAATTGTTTATTACCGAGAAAAAGTGGCAGCCTCTTGGGAATAAACTAAGAGAATCCCAAATTCTTATTTTCGTACCAAATGTGGTCGCGCACAAAGAACTGACCTATTTTCTGTATGCATACTACGCTGGTGACTAACCATTTCGCCTGCTCTCCGGGGACCCATTTCGGCGTGAGGTCGTCTAAGAGCCCTCTCTGCTCATTTAATTCTCTCATATTCAGCTTAAACTGGGCCTCAAGCAAGATACTTCTAGCCAACAAGCTAAAAAAAACTGTTTGTTGCCTTGCACTGCGTGTCCAGCATTCACATAGCCCGTATGACGTTACCACATTAGTTAAATTATCATGTCCTCGTTCCTGCACCGTTTACCCGACGGCAAGTGCACGGAATTACTTTTTGCGTTTGCTTGCTGGAACTGAGAAATGTTACGGTAAGTGTCGCAGTTCTCCGACCATCGCCTTCAACTTGGCTTGAACGACAGGCGTGGAAGCGCTTGAAGGTTGAAGCACCTGTTAAACCGTTACAAAGTCGTAACACACCAGACCCACCATCCCACACAAATCGTACGAAACTTCGAGGGCTGCCTGCCTCTCTTACGTGGAGGTACTCTTCGCTGGCGCCAGTGAAAGCCCGTTTATTTCCGCAGGCTCACTTGGTACGAAAAACTAGTTGTTCAACTTCATGACATGGCGTAGAGCGGCGGAATAACTGCAGTTTATTTGCGGATTTGCAGACGTGGAGGTCGCTAAAATGTGTGTTGATAATTCATAAATAGAAAGCCAACGGCTGCTTGCCCTTGTCTTTCTGTTCCATCAGCTCCATAAACTTCAACGTGAATCGGTGTTGACGTAAGCACGAGTAAGAAGTGCCACGGAATATATGGAAATACACATCCCAGTTTTTCGGTGTGTCGGGCTGAATTTTTCTCAGGTGCATGCGGCTAGCAAGTTACCCCAACGAACTGGAGCGGAAGAATCATCGAACTCGGAGCGCATTCAGAAATTTTGGTATTAGGCGCGGCCGGGCTCGTCGCTTTGCCGCTAGGTACCACAACGCAAGCGGCGTGAACCACGAATGCCTGGTCAGAGAGAACCGTTTTCAGAAAAGCGTGGTAGTTGAACAAAAAAAGTCCCAAAAATGTTTGAGAAATAGTGAGACAAAGCTTACCGTGATAAGACGTAATTTAAACTCAGTGGTGCGATTCGGTGCTGCAGGCGCATGGTGTTCACAGAAAAAGTGAATGTATGAGGAGAGAGAGAGAGAGAGAGAGAGAGAGAGAGAGAGAGAGAGAGAGAGAGAGAGAGAGAGAATAAATTTTCGTTTCTCGAGCAGAGGCTGATGTTACCTGCTCTCTCCGTAAAAGACATCCGATTCCCTTGTCTGGGATTTCTTTGGTTCAACTGGCTGGCCCCTCTTGTTTCACAGGTTGCGCTGGGTATCCGGGTCGGGGCAGAAATCGCAGAGGCAGTAATCAACCAGCCCAAATTGACGCTCTGACACAGATAGAACGTAACCTATATATAAGACAGAACAAACTATATATCGGGGGCGTCATCGATATATCGGGTCTGCAAGTTGCTAACAAGCGAAACTTACCCGCGATTTCTGCTATAATTTTGTTGCATAGCGTTTCGCTTTTTTTATTATCCTAGCAGCGCGAAAGAGAGAAAAAGACGAAAACCAACCGCTGACTTCGAACTACCTTTTCTGTAAACTACACGCACTAAAGTGTACAATATAACAAATACCTCACGACAGATCATGTAGGCACAGAGCATCAACACAAGAAAGGCTCATGAAAAATGCAATTAAATTGGACATATTGCCGACAACAGAGCAATGCTCATTCAAACGTTCTATAACTTCAGCGTTTAATTTTTGTTGAAACTTGAATAGGTAAAACCTTTTCGATCATATCGCCATTAACTTCGGCGTTTAATTTTTTGTTGAAAACTTCAATAGGTAAAACATTTTTGATCATATCGCCAACTCCTTCGAAAAAGAAATTAACATACAATTTTAAGCGAGCGGCGTAATTTGCGACTGCTGTGTGTGGGCGCCTTTTAAAGGAGCCATGAAGACAAAACACAAGTTTCGTGTTATTGCAAAGATTTCGTGTTTATAGTGCCCCCAGCGCTTTGTCCGAATGCAAACGATGCTTTATTCACTGAGAAAGTATTAATTTAATTTTAAGTTAAAAGTTTGATTTTCCCGCTAAATCATGCGTTTCGTGGTCTGCAATGACATCACAGGGCCTTGTTTCCCGTTACTGAACCTAGATGGCGCCATCAAACCGCGGCGAGCCGTTTTCTGCCTTTGGTTTGTTTGTGAACGTATTTATACCTGGTTTGTTTTGTTCATGGAGGCAATCGTTTCGTGAAACATGGTGCTCGCTCGACAATTACGGTCAGGTAAGACATCGTCGCTTGCGTCAATCGGCCAGTGTCATCTGAAACAACCCCAAAGCCCCGCAGTCCTGTGCAGCTAAACCAAGCATAGTGCGCGCAGTACCAACAGCAGTATATACGCATCTGTAGTTCTAGATTTATGTGTGCTTTCGTAACTTCCCCTTTTTGTCCCACCATTCTTGGGGATTTAAAAAGAATGTGCCCTAAATTTAAGCGCAAATAGCTCGCTCGGCAAGCTTGCTAGCTCTGCCTAATTTGCTTTTGCTTTTGCCGCCATCCGCCATTCGCACAGCTGTCTGGTATGACATAATAGGCTCTGTTGCGGGAAATGAGCTAGTGAGACACATGGCCGTTCCATTTTTTCCTAATTATGTAGCTTATTTGAGCGAAGTTTACGTTAAAAGTGGTGTCAGTATGATTCTAACGAGGCAATCTTTTGAATGAACCAAACTTGTGTTTTGTCTTCATGGCTCCTTTAAAGTGAGTCTTTCTATGTCTCACTTGCACCGTAGTTCCTAACACCAGAACGCACTGTAGGAGAGCCAACTTTACCGAATGGGTTTCAACAAATGGCACATAATGATGATGATAAGCGAAGGCACATCAAGTGCCTCAAGCAAAAACTCTTTCTACACCAGCCATCCTCAATGTCTTTGACCCATTTTAAGTGTGTTATTGCTCACTGATTTTACTGTTTACGTCTTCATCAATCATATGTAACAACTCTTTTGTCGCTCTTTGCCCCAGTCGGCCTTGCGCCACTAACACCTAACCCTCATCATCAAGAAAAAAAAAACTGTTCCTGTGGTTGGGATTGAACCGAGGTCTCGCAGTATGACGCCAACGTCTATCCGTTTGCGCACTCTGACCCGTTGGAAAGAGTTTGAATTTTGGACTCCGACTCACGTTGGATGGGTGAAGGCTTCCCGTTTTAACAATTTTCCTTTCTTGTTACATGGAAGGGGCTTTGATTTTTCCTTCTCTTTCTGGTACTCCTCCTCATCATCGTGTTAGTTTCCCAACAGTCGCAGCGCGACCTCAGGCGTACAAACATTTAAGCTCGGGCGTTGTTGAAACGTATAGTGCCGTGTGCTTGAGTACGTGATCAATAGCAACGCAAAAGGAACGTTCAACTCTGTCAACAATCACTGTGTGCTAGTTGCATCAGTAAGCCTGTCCCAGCGAGACTGCTATAAATGGGATGCCACATGGGCAGCCGAGGCGATGCCCCTGGATCCATCCGTATACAAGCACAATATCAACTGGTGCAAGCCAGCGAAGGTGCGTGAAGTAGAAATAGGCCGCACAGCTAGTCTCGGTGTTTCGGCACTGGGCTGTTATTTGCATGGTGGCGCTTCCATGCATATCGGCCTCTGCTCGTCCGGAAGCAACGGTTGCTCCCAACAGCCCATACATACAAAAGCACAGCTAGGCCTACTGAAGTACGGAGAAGCGGAAAGATTTCTGTGTGTATTACTGTATGTATAGATTGTTACAATTTGCATGTGATAGAAAAGGCATAAGAAGTAACAAGGCTTCGTTTCTACACCAAGGCGGAGACAAACGTCACAGTCAGTTTGTGCCGTTTCTTCGTTATATTGTGTCATGGATGCCGCGTGTTACTCGCTCTACAATTGGGTATCAAATCTCCTAAGGGATTGCCGTAATGCATAAAGAATTTATTGCGTTTTATTTGGTCGCTTTAGCAAGCATGGTTTTATTCAGATTCCTTACGGAAACAAATAATGTCATCTCGCGAACCCAAATAATAATATTATTCTTATAAATGTCGGCGACATAAACGGGCGTTCGAGTGCTTATAAGGCAGCCATACATGGGCCAATGGCCACCATGAGCCGTAATACCGATATCTCTTAAATCGGACGTTGCCAGAGAAGACAAGCTGGGTTGAATACCCTAGCCCAGGTGGTCCGAGTACTACCAAGGTACATTCAAATGCGAACACTGGAGCGTGTGTCTTTCAGTAAACGCTGCGGGCCTTGGTGACAAGCCGCGTAAGCGCAGTAGAAATCTTGAACTAGAGTTAGTTTCCTACTTTGGTATCGAGAGAGAATCGTTCAGTCTGTGTGCGCATCTTGATGTGGCCCACCCGCGCGTTTCACGCCAGTTCACGCTAGCGTCATTTGCATTCTAACCTTGGTGTGCGTTTCCGGGCTCTTTCCTTTCGCGCGACCGTGGCTGATGTTTTAAGGAACCCGCTTTTAAATAGAATCCAGTCTGAAAGAGAAGTTCTGTGGTTCTCGAACTAAGTTCAAGCTGCACCTTCTAAATGGAGAACACATTCTGGAAAGTTTCTTTGTCGATTCAAGTGTGGAAGATCCGGACGTCTCCAATATTTCCGATAACCTCTTCTGGGTCTTCAGCGGGGTATCCCTGGAACAATGGTGGTTGGTGGGGCTGCTAAAGGACAATGAGGAACGAACTCGCATGGTTGGTCATTGTCGCTCTCTGCGCTTTCATCGAATCGTCTTAAAAAAGGCCGTATGCGGAGGGAGGACCTCGCAGTCGATGGGTTGCACGGGATGGGCATGCTCGTCGGCTTGCCGGGTGCTTACGGTTCGTGCACCCAGCTCTTCTACCAGATGTAATGTGGCCAAGGACGACGCAGGTTCTCGGAGAAATAAAGTTATAGGAGCGAACTTGTGCCCCGTAATGAACTTAAAGAAAACGCGAATGTGACGCGAACGCAAGCACAGTGACGTGCAAAGATGAGCGTCGGCGAATCGAGTGCCGCGGCATTTGCCCGGCGAGAATTCATCTCTTCGCGTTAATCTTTCTCGAATCATCGAATTACACCTGCAGTGCTGTAGATCAGAGAAGAAAGTTCTAGTCTTGTGACGACAGGACAAAAGAGCTCTCCGTATCAAATCGGATGGTAAATTCAGTTACAAAAAAGGAAGGGAAGAGGGACGAGGTTTGGGCTGTTGGTGACACATAATGAGATAAAACGCGCTGGAACAAAACGCCGGACGAAGAGAGAACACAAGCACAAGCGCGCTTGTGCTTGTGTATCTCTCTTCGTCTCGTCTTGTTAGCGCGTTTTATCTCATCAAGGAAGGGAAACACGCGCTTCGCTTAGGAAACACAATACAGCCGGGCGAGGCCAGAAGCTGGAAACAAAACACATAAGTAAACAAAACAGCAAGTATCTTGTGGTGATATCTAGTTAAAAGAAACAATTAAAAAAAACAATGCGCTGGTGCGTACTGTGACGGACCATGCGGTTATGAGGAAAAATGGCATGTGTGTGTAACATTGGACGGGACGGAAGTTACAGGGTTTGGCGTCACCCATAAAATGAAAAATATAGGAGGCAGTTATAAAGCTTTAAATAGTCTAAGAGTTCAAAAGCAAGGTACTATGCATCCAAGACCTAACTAGAGAACAATGGGCTGGGATAAACAATGCGAAAAGGCATGCCGGTGTCAGCGTGCACGTCGAAGATCGGATTGTACTTTGTCTTGGCAAAACTGGTTTCAACACGGTTGAAGCTGCGAAACGTGCAGCAGCAGTGCACAGGCGAACGCGAAATAAAAAAAAATAGAGTCAGTTCCACCGAGGGAGACATGGCTTCATTAGAATCGTTGGTGTTTCGGCATCTTGACTGCCACCATGGTTTTAGTTAATCCCTAGCACTGTACGCAGAACCCTTTACAACCCACGTTTAGCAACAGTACATAAAACCTTACTTTTTTTCTTAATTTGAGATATTTTTTTCGACTGCTGAAAACCGTTTTCTCAGTTTAGCTTCATACCACGATACAATTCGTTTCCGAAGCAATGAAATAACAAGGAAGCCCGAGTTGGCTGCAAGTGCGTAATGTAGTAGACCTTCCTTTTACAGGCTGACAATAGCACTTCCATAATAAGCTTCAACGCACCGAAACTACTACAGTATATAAGGCGCGCCGTTGTGGAAGGCTGCGGTTTAATTTTCGCCACCTGGGAATCTTTAACGTGCGCGGAAATTCTCGAACACACGGCCGTTTTTGCTTTTCGCCTCTTTCACCCGCGTCCTTGGGCTCAGCAGCACAACGCCTTAGCCACTGAGCCACCGCGGCGGATTGAGAATAGCACTGTGGAAGGCAGATCACACGAGGAAGCTTCTGCTTTGCTTCCTTTTTCTGCATTTAAATTCCGTGTTCAAGTTTTTTTCGCACACCAACCGTGCGTGCCCTCTGATTTTTTTATCTTTTGGCTCTGCTTACTTAATACGTCTTCGAGTGCCCCACTGAGATTTGTTCTGTTTCCCTGTTCTTTTACAGGAGCATGACGATATGCAGCCCTTGCCTAGCGCGAGATAACGGGCAGTTGTGTCATCTTAGCGGAGGAGTACATCGTGCAAGTGCACAGTACGCTTGCGTTAACGACGCCAGACATGTGAACCCAAAGAGTCCATACTATGCGTTCGACATTGTATATACATCCTCTGTCCAACAGACCTTCGAATTCGACTTTCGGGCATTCAGAGTACAGCCCGGTTTCATTCAGTGCTGCACTAAAAGCTGGAAAGTAACATTTTCTTTGTCGTGATTACTTTAAACGGCCAAGAAATATTGCTCTTTGTTACTTATATTTATTTGTCCTTTGTGAAAATAGAGCAGTTCGGTCCGTTGAAAAGAATGCTTATCTCCAGAATGCATAAATGACAGCGGGATTTTTATTGTAGATGGCTTCAAAAAAACCACGCGGACAAAATAATTGTCGGTCAATGAGACAGCAGTTTCTCCCCAACGACCATTTGCAGGTCCAACACTTCGTCGTTTGCTATGAGCGATTAGTCAAGTGGGGTGCATTTGCAAGGATCTACGTTACATCCTAAGTGAGCGTTAATTTCTCTATAAAAAGTAATGATAAAGATGACCGGTTGATCCTCAGAGGAACAATAGTGGGTGTCCAGTATACCAACAGAGAGGACTAGCAGTTGGTATACAAAGGAACAACAACTACCCTTTAGGAAGGACCAACAGTTGAAACGTGAGGGCACTAAGCGTAGACAGCGAAACAGTTGGTCTCCTTTCCCTTAGTCTAAAAAAGAAGTAATGCTAGTGGAAACGTACTTAGTCCCAGGAAGCACTAATTCCGATACCCCGTTGGTCCGTTTTGGCACACACCCAAAAACGGAATAACGCGGTATTGGAATTATGGAAAAATGCACGCACCCCGCTCAGCTATTGGGCGGGGTGCGTGCATTTTGTACGGAAGGTGCTGGGCGTAGTCGTTCAAATCGTAAAATCGTGTTTATCTGGGGGTTTGGTGGTTTACGACTTTTTGCTTTGGCCTCCTCGAGTGGCGGATTGTGTGCATTGACACTCCGAATTCATGGAAGAAGCAGGTAAACTTTTCGCCAATGTACGAACACTCTTGTAACGATATGCAGATAATACTATTAAGAGACTTTAATTGCGTTCAGCAAAGTATTGGTTTGGGCGAGTAGGTTCATACCGAAGTATGGAAGCGCAGCACAAGTCGATGGACAGAAACTGAGAAAACGACACACAGAGACCTAATTGCGTATTTTCCGCACGTGCCAAGGTGAGCAGCAGGACTTTTAGGATGTGAGCATTGAGTTGTAGTGTGAGCAGGTCGCGAGATTCGGACTTGAAAATGTGTATGCGCGCATGGAGCGTGCGAGAAGTGGGCAATACACCCACGTTCAGGCCAGAAGCCACGCCCGAGGGGACAGAATAAACACATCGTTAGACATGATTTGAAGTGCCGCAACTACAGTGTTTGGCCAATGTCCTATACTGATCATTTTCTTTTCACGTGCAGAATAAGGCGAAAAAACGGCGTAATACTTTCACATGGGAGTTGTAGAAGCTAAACGTAAAACGTTATTAACGACGAAAATTTCAGCGACGTAGTAAAATATCATTTTAGCAACAACTGTAATGGAAGCCCACACACGGCTTTTGAGCAGTGTGGGAGCTTAGTAAACAAACAATCAAAATTAAATATAACCAACGGGCCAGTTTCATAAGTATGAGAAAAAGCAAAACAGAAATGTCACTTGGAGCAAACACTGCAAAAGCTTACGGATCACGAAAGCACAGCGCCTGGCGTGCTCAAAGACTACATTAGGCAAATAAAATTATAAATGGCGGGTATTTACAAGGGCTTCTATAACGCAGCACTCTTACGCGCAAGAGTTCGCCAAGCGATAGTCTGAAAGGCTTACTAAGAGGGTTTTGGGGCTCGAGAGAGCGCATACGCGGCGAAATCATATAGCCGAGATTGAGTGAAAGAGGATAACTTGTGGAGATAACGAGCACGTCGAGCGTGCTTTTTACGAGTATTATATAACGCTCCTTCCTTCCCGGCCTTTTCACACTGAAAGGTTCAAGAAGGAATTTCCGGGCAGTATGCCGATGTTCGGCAACTAAACGAGGGAGACTTGGAGCAGTTAATAACATACGAAGTAGAAGGTACAATTTAGGCAGTCTAAACGCAGAGAAGTCTCCGGGCCCAGATGGTTTAAGCTTGGCATTCCGCGAGGCTTTTAAAACAAAGTAGCGCCGTTGTTAGCTGCGGTTTTTGAACAGAGCTTTTTATTGGAACTTACTGCAACTTTCCAGCAGCGCGTAAGCTCACACAGTATCAATTTCAAAGACAAAAGATATTGAAAGATTTAAACATGTCACCTCATATTTACCTATTTCAGTTGCCAATATAGATTATAATGTATGCATGAAAATTATTACAAAAGGTTAGAGGGTGGGATGCATGAAATCATTGGGGCTCATCCAACATGCGGCATACCACCTAGGTCCAAATGCACCAGCAATCACTATCCTATGTGCGTTCTTGAGTGTAGTGTAGGTATAACAGAGTATGTCGATTTGCTTATGCTCGACCTGGAAAATGGCTTTGACTGTATGTCACATGAATTGTTGTTCAGTGTCCTGTATTATATTAATGTCGGATCTGTTATAAAGGAGGGAATTGCATACTGGCGTACCAGAATTGCCAGTCCCGCAAGTTAATTGTGGACAAAGACTTTGTGAGCTCCCATTAACGTGTAACGCTCCGCCCGCCAGGGCTACAAGCTCAGCCTACGCTTTCTCTGCATTTACATCTCAGACGTTATGTTTGCGTGTGTTAAACGACGTTGATATCCGAAAGTGTTCCACCTTCACGAGTCAGAAGTGGAGCTTTTAGCGTATGCATACGACATTGCAGTTTTCTGCGAGAACAAGGCCAAAGCATAGGAGACTTGTGCACCAAACAATGCGATTCTTTGCAGTTACTGGGAGCTTGTTAAATTGGGGTAAGTACTTTGGCTGGAGAGTGGAGTCAACCCCTGCCACTTTCGCTAATGTCAGCTGGGTTAACAATCCTCGTAGAATAACATTGGTTTCTTTGCAGTTCTAATGGGACAGTGAGCCTTACTTCTATCAACAAACGCAGGGAAACTCGAGAAAAGTCGCTCAAGTGGATGAGGGCTTATCAACCTTCTGCAAGGGCAGCATTGTGCAACTTATTCCTCGTTCGTAAATTGTAGTATGCAATGCAGATGTTGCAGTGTACTTGCAGAAACGTGAAAACGCTGCATCGAATATTTTCGGTTTTCATGTGGGGCTAAACCTGAAAGAGGTGCAGCCGCACCAACCCGTTTAGTCGAGTGAAACAGGGAAGACTGGCCTGGCGCATTTATTTCTGTGACGTCTAGTCAACAGATTTCTTTTGTTAAGGCATGTAAGAGACCCTTGTCTCGGCACGGTGGGTCAGCTAATGCTGGCGTACGTCCCTATGTGCTCACAACTTAGTACCTGGCGGTAGGTATTTTGGTTTTTAAGGATGTTTTTGGGGGTGTTAACTTTTTGAGTGCACATTTTTTCGACGAATCTTTAGGCACAGTAAAGCGGGCAATCCGGTACAATGATATTGGGGGGCTGTCTTCACTGTGCCCTTGTACAGAGCTATTTACTGTGGGGGACCCTGCAGGATGTGCTTAAAAGGGTAAAAACAAATGCAGGTTCAGCTAGTGGTCAAGTCTTTTTCCCTTTGGTTACGCGCGGGGACATTATTACTACAGACTTAGATGGAACGAAAGAGGGGCTTTTGGTATTCATGGCGGAGAGATTGTTTTAGTTGCAAATCACCGGAGACAATACACTATGTTTCTTGCATTATTGGGAAAGGGATATATTTTTGCGATGTTCTACAAAGGACGCTTCGCAAGCATATCCCGCTACACCTGGTATACAGAATCTCTTTGTTCATCAAGAGAAAAAGGTTCCATATGACTTAGTCATGGCACTAGCCTCCACATGCATTTGGCGCTGGCAACAGATGGCACCACAAGGCTGTAAAGTGACATTGATGCCCGTTTTACAAAGCAATATGCTAGAGAAAGCGTAGGTCGCTTTGTTGAAGTTACTAAATCTCAGGAGATATTACCTGTGTGGCTGCCAGAAATATAGCATCTCACTGAATTGAGGGAATTTTAATTGACAACGCTAGCCTACCAGTTGGGCAGCCTCACCTCGTTTGTGTAAGATTTTTCACGCAGCTTATCTGTGATGTGGTATGTATTATCAAAGACAGGCAATCAAAATGATAATGACGCAGTTGGAAAGATGTTGGCTTCATAAATCGGGGGACGAGGTTCGATTCCTACTACTAGAAGCGTACTTCCTTCATAATAATAATAATTGCCTCCGATTGTGTAAAGTTGGTTTTTCTGCGATGCGTTTTTGTTACCACACTGCCATCAGTGAGAACAATGAAGCTTCGCTTTTTGGGAATAAGAAAGAACACAAAACCACCAGATATGTCTGAAAGATTGTTTCAAGGGTCTCTAGGGCTGGAATCTTCAATTCAGGGAAATACTGGTCAAAAATAAGAACACAAAAACAAAGAAAGAAGTACCCACATTTCTAGGCTTATTTGGCCACACGGGCAGCGGATTTGGAGGCCGTTTACAATGAACAGTTGGAGAAGAGATGAGCACGGAACAACGCACATGAACGCATACCATCCAGCAGATGGCCCATACAGGGAGAAAAGTTTCAACCTAACGACGGTAAAATGGCCTTCCCGGCCACGTCAAAAATACGAATACTATCTGCCCGTATTAGGTTAATAAGGCCACTCTGATGTTGGTGAGCAATGATAACATCAAAATAAGCTGCACGATGTTGACATATTTTGTGAATTGATCTCCGAGGTAAGAGTTTTTTGCGCAAACGTGGGGAGCAGTACTGTGCTAGTGGTACGAAAAACCTAAGAGGAAGGGCACACAGCAAGGCGTCAGACCACCCTTCTATGGTATTTCACAAGGAACCGATTTTATATCTGGGGATCGATCGTAAGTTACGCTATAATCGGTAACGGTCATAGTCGTTGCATGGTTTTTGGGGTGAAGCTCCTTAGGCGATGGGGCCGTACGCATGTCCTTTGGTAGTGGTATCTCGTATCACGTAGTCACGGTACCAGAACACCGGGACACTCGTGTTCCAACGCCTCGCGCTGGAACGTAACGCATACTTAACGAACACACCGGGACACTCGTTATCCAGGCAGACAGACATTGAACTTTTTAAGTCTGGAAGGTGTAACCTAGTGGCCCAGAGGACCGTCCAGAGTAGACGCCGGCGGCACCTGCGGGGGTGGAGGGAGGTTCAGGACCTCCACCCAAACACAGGCCTTTTCGACAGCCCGGAGTTGAGTATAGCGGTCTTCGCTGTGGAGTGCTCTCGCGCATTCTTCCTCTGTGGTGAGTTCGGCGTCCTCCTGTAACGCCGGGCACTGCCATAACGTAAGATATAAGTTACAGTAAGCTGCGTCGACCCTCACTGTCTCCTCTGCGACCTCTGCATCTCTGTGGTTGAAAACGCGTACTAAAAAAGCACACGGTACCCTCGTTTCCTACACCTCGCGCTACAGCGCTTTGTGCTTCAAAGACACGAGACTTTTACAGCAAAGTTGTATACCTCCACCCCAAAGGTTGAATCTCCGTTGGCGAAAAAACTCCAACGCGCCAAGAATACACTTCTACACTGCATGTTTTGCCCTTCCCGGGTTTCACGTTTGTGGAGATGGCCCGCGATTTTTTTTAATGCGGAGCATTTTTGGCTAAGCTCTGCTCAGCCGGGACCATGTAACGCCCCCTGCATTTGCAAAAAAATGCATACTTGGTAGAAGTAACATATTTTGTCGCTATAACAGTGTGAATGAAGATAATGGGTTGAACGGAATTAAAAAAATAAAAAAAATAGGGAAAGCTGAGCAAACGAGCTTGCGTAAATCAGCTGACGAAGTTAAAAATATGCCCCTTGAACATCACCTCTGAAAAATGAAGAATAAATTTAAAAAATCCCGGAAAAGTTTCGAAATACGAATAAAACGGCGAAGTGAGCAAACCATGTAGCGCCCCACATTACCAAAAAAAGCATAATAGATGGAAGTAATACATTTATTTATTAAAATAGCGCGAATGGAGTTAATGCGTCCAAAAGAACTTTGAAAAACCAAAGAATGCAAATGTACAAAAATGAACTTTTTACAAAAATAAACTTCCCAAATCAAGAATATTCATCCTCAACAACAACAAAAAAAAACGCAGAATAAAATAAAGAAGTCTGGAAAAGAACGTAGGAAATCCGCAAGCAAAATATTTAGAAAACAGGCGGCCAACCCTGCACTACGCCTTGCATCTGCGGGAAAATAAGCAATTGACGAAAGAAAGGTGCTTAATCTATAGAATAGTTTAAACTTACACAGTTGGAGAGAGGAAGGAAAGAACTTAAAAAATATATAATAAAACCTTGTAATTGGCTATTTCTAGCCAAATGTGGCTGTCAACAGCTCGCCAAGTATAAAAGCAGCAAAAAACGATACGCATTTGTAGACAATTCTCTGAATTTCTACAGAATTTTTCGTTTCAGATGCCTTGTGCGGTGCAAAGGTTGCCTATATTGGTGTTGTTTTCCGAGTAAACTTCAGTCGAGAAGAGAGCGGAAAAAAATTTATTCGGCCGAAAATATAGAGCATCAACGATCAGCGAATTCGGTTCGTTGATAGTGACTTTTACTTTCGTGCCGGGTTGATGAGACTAACAGCGCTTGTCTTGGTGCTGCCCTTGTGCTTTTTCGCGCAGTTTGGCGATGCTGTCACCATGGAGAGTTTATGCGCACGCAACTATTTTGACAACTCGGTGACTCGGTGCACGATCGGAAAAAATGTAACTCGGGAGAATAAAGGAAGGACGAAAACTTTAATCCAGAGGATGAATGTTAGTTTCCTCTAAATTTTATTTCTGCAAAACGAGAGGCACTATATCTTGTAAACAAAAAGGACTCTCGAATTTCGAGGTCGCCATGGGTTTTACTGTAAAGCCGTATTCGGAAGTTTTTGTCAGTTACGCCCTGCGCAAGCGCGCTTTGACGATAACGCTGTTATTGCAGGGACGCTCTAGGGAATATAACCAAACAGGTGCATTCTCACCTTGCTGCTTATACAGCAGCTACTAGCTTTCAGCACTGCACTTTTTTATCCCTGTTTTTCGACACCTCGCAGTGAGTGCATACGTATACACGCGTGCAAGATCTCCAAGGAAAGGTGGGGCGAAGGGAGCACAAGCTGATAGCACTCGTTTTCGCAGCCTATCCCCGGTGGGTTAATCAGCGCAGAGTTAGGTTGCTGCTAAGGTCCACTGGTTCATTGCCACGTATAGGGTGATTGCACTCCGGCCCAGCAACAGCTTTCTTCAAGGAACTTTCTGCGTCTCCATGCCGTCGGCATCGAGTGCCCGGTGACCTCCTGACCACCTCCAGGGGGATGGAATCCTGAAACGACCGCTTCCAGCAAAATTTTGTACAGCAGCAGTTACAGCAAAGGAGTCACAAACTGACAGTATTCGTTTCTACAGGTTGGTTTGTTTTCTTTGCGCTGATTTTGCTATGGTGAAACCGTAACTGATGCCCAACGTGAGTTTTTACTGACTGTTTCTGTGCTCTGTTGCGATGCGTACTTACGTAAAACACGCTAAATGAATCGATTCCGTTGAGTCCTTTCCCAAGCACACTATCAATTCTCTTTTAAAAGAACATTGCAAATAAAATACTTCCAAGATTTAAGGAAAACGGGTGTTGATGAGGATGTTAAACTTGCCCGAGACAGTAGAGTTTGCGAGCAACAGTACGAATCCTTGGATAGCAAAGAATGCTGAGCTTTTCGCAGCCAATAAGGAGGTGGTGGCGCGCAACGCAGTCCTTGAAAGGAAACTGATTGACGTAGAACAGTGTTCTGGATTTAGTAATGTCGAGGCTAACCGTATTTTCCTACATCAAAACGCGAAAACTGGAACGCGATACGTCATGCGTTTCTGGCGCCATTGAATGCTCCATATCACCTGCTGAAGTAAATACAGTCCACCACGTGTTCACCAAGACTACAAAAAACTTGATAACCTCAACGAACGGTTTTGTTCCCGGGACAGAAAAGATGAGTTTGTTCGCAAAGTTTTAAAGGTATGGCTCTACTCAAGGCAGCTTAGATTTGCCAGAGAGAATGACTAGCCCATTTTTGTGAAGCACGGTGTGACCGTCAAAAAGAAGTGGCTGTTTGGGAAATGTAAAGAATCGCAGTTCTTTTGACTTGTAACTGTCAGACGTTGGCACGCATAAACGAGGAGTCAAGAATTAGTCGCATAGCCACTGAAGGTCACCTGAGCATCTTCAATCAAATCATACTTCCACGCAAAGACCCCTTTGCACCCCTTCCCAAAATGTCTGCTTTTTCTCCAGATGAGCTAAAAAATGTAATCTTAAGTAATATTAAGTCTCTTGCACATTTTAATGCGAAAAGTCTTCAGAAAAACTGTGGAACTTTGCTAAGTGGAGACCGGTAGTTTACTAAATGCCTATTTTATGTTGTTGGGTCCGTATCAAGCCTACTTAATATGTATAAGCATGAATTAAGGGGTACAGATCATTTAAAGCAATCTTTAATTTTCCCTACAAGTGCCTGTGTTGAGTTCTTGCCTATATAGGCTTTCTGGCAACCAAAAATGCCTTTTTTGGTTATAGATGCCTCTTTCTTGTTTTTTTGGCGTTCGTGTTCTGCGAACTCTGTTCTCGCTTCAGAAGCCCTCAACCTCAGCGTTTGTCGCATTCCGTTTACTTAAAACATCCGCGCTACGTGCCAAACACGTTAATATGCGGGAACCTGTTTTCCAACCAACGCCACCTCGCTCCGAGGTTAGTCCAAGCTACTGAACTGGGCCGACAGAGTCCCGAATGCAACGAGACCGTAGGCAACATCGCCGCCGGGTGTCCGCACGAACTCTTTTGTTCTAAGTTATTCTGTCACGCTCTGTCCGGGAATCAACGGCGAGAACTTGTGCCGACATGGCTCGTCTATTGCTAACGCAATAAAAACCAAGCAAAAAAGATAATTACCGCAACACAACCGCGCTTGTGGCGCTCAAGGTCAAGGACGCCTCTTAGTTAAAAACCACGTGAACATGGCTCCCACAAAAGCTTATAAGTGACGACAAGCAAGAACATGTGTACAACCAGCCGCCGATGAACAGGACACCACCGACCATCAAGATGCAGCACGTATAGCACGAATGAGTAACTAGAGACTGAGAACAGATGAAGGTTAGCAGCACTTCTTAATTAAGCAGTCAGGCCGCAACAGCCGACATGAGTCGGTCGGCCAACTTTCAAGGGCGTTTGAAAGTGAGCTGTAAGGGTTTGTTCCAAAACATTTCGTGTGCTGTCTAATGTTGTTAATCGCTATATAGAGCACAGCTACTAAGTGGTGTTATTGCCAGCAGCTTCATTGGACATCCACTTTTGTAGGACAGGCTTACTCAGTTTTCATCTAGGATTATTGAACTTTACTGGGCTATCCATGGGTTTCATCGGTGTTATGAGAAGCTGAGAAGGTCGTTATGCTATGCCAACGCATAAATAAATGCTGTCAATAAAACCTTCTTTAAGGCGCATCCGTGTCGTCCCGGAGCAGTTAGCGATTGCGCCTATTTCACCAGAACCTGTTGTTACCCCCTTTGAAGCACTGCTAAGCGCACAAGACTACGGCAAACAACTAACAAACGTGTGGTACTAACCGTTTTGTACTTAAGAGCTTTCGGTGGTACTAACCACTTTGCAGCCGAAAAGAGTATCGAAGCCCAGAAATCTGATTTTTTAGACGTTCGTGCAACTTGGATTGTTGCAGCCACGCTACGCTACGCTACATGTGAACGTGACTTGGCACATTCCCGTGATTATTATACATTTTCAGCATAAAAGACCCAGCAATTGAAAACTGAGGCGCAACTCAAACTCAGAATCTTGAGCTCATTTCGAAATCCAGAAGTCCAAAACCGTTCCCGAAGGACGGGTTGCAGACAGCACCATTTCGAAGCTTACATCTGTTTCGGACAAAATTCCCACATTCTCGGTGCTAAAAGAACTCATAGACGTTCTGAGCGGCAAACATTCCGACGTTCCAGATAAAATTCGATCATCGAGCTATCTCCTGTACAAGCACGCTTCAAACTTCAGTGGACGTTGATCATTCTTTTGCCTGCCACCTTAATTATCGGACTGAAGCAGGGCAATACTTTGACACCGTACAGCTTTTTAGTGTTGCAGGCTTGTCATGTCTTTTATTCTAACCCTTTCTGCCAGAGTGTTTATTCTAACCCTGTTGTTTATTCTAACCATGTCTTTTATTCTAACCCTGTTGCATGTCATGTCTTTTATTCTAACCCTTTCTACGTACAGATCTGTCGCAATTTTGCTACTTCTCCGGCACATGTTTTCATGACGGAACAAACATTACTTTCCCGCAGCACAAGATTGTACGCTGCTTTTAGCGCAAGTCTCAAATTTCGCCCTAAAATACGCTGCTGAAGTATATATGACTTGTGCCTTTACATGCCTGAACGGCGGTGTTGGTACGCCTATATACAGTGAAATCTCGTTGATACGTTTTTCACGGGAACCGGAAAATGAAACGTAATATGTGAAAATAGTATTACCAAAAGAGGCTACAAAAGGAGGAACGTCTGTGTACTCTGTCAGAAACTCACTTTATTCGGGAACATTAAATTATGCTGCACTGTCTTTTCTTTTCAACGTCGAGGAGTAAATTCTTCTTAAATGTAAAAGGGAGCTCCCGGTATTTCTAGCTCCGCCGTTCACTGTGTTGTTCGACAATCCGTGTCGTCCCTTAATCGGTCACGCGATCTGCAGGACGCTTGGAAATTTTCTGTGTCCAAAGAGAGCGCTATGCTAACTTTTTTGCGATGGACTGACGATCGACGTTTACGCAATAATTTCTTTAAACCATTTAAGCCGGACGTGTGTCATTTGCTGGTGCTTCGCACATCGGCTTTGTTTTACTTCGGGGCCAAAGCTTGCAGCTTCTTTCTAAGTTCCTCTTTCTGACCGACAAAAGCATTGGGAGTTGACACTGGCAAACCGAGCTCGCGTGCTGTGTCCACGCGCTTCTCCTTCGGGTTTTCTTAGAATTTCCGTACAATTTCCACTTTTTTTAAAACTGAGCGCCTTGCGTTTCCCCGACGTTGTCACAAGCCAGGAAAGGAGGAAAGGGCGCTCCACAAACGTAGACCAACGAATCATGAAAGACATGTGCAGGCGCCATGTGTATGCCTTTCGTGTCTTCTACGTCTGTTTATCGCCCTTTTCTTCTTTCCCGGGAATAAAATGAACCAACTAGCTCAAAAAGTTTGTTATGCCACAGCTTGGCAGCACCATCGCGCACAGCAGCTAGGCAGCCAGAGCAGAACAAAAAATAGCCCAGAATCACAGCAGCACCACTTAACACAGCAACAATGCAGAGAGATAACAAAGAACAGGGTGGGAAACATGGAGCATGGCGACTGGCGAGATGTCGGTACGGGAAGTCGATGGCTTGCGAGAGAATTGCGCACTTTCTATGATAATGAACACGTTTCACAAGATGGCGCGCTGCATCGCCTGATGTATCATCATCATTGGCCGGAGCGGCCAAACCTGGCAGCGATGTTTTTACATCAAAACCGGCGCTGCGGCGGCCTCAGCGTTGCAGCAACGTTCACAACGTGGCTTGTTGGAAGGTGGTTTGAGTGACTATGACAAAGAACAAACGCAAGATTGCTAGAATTGTCGGTCAAGATCCACTTACCCGACCGTTATATCTACTTTTTGCCAAAAACGTGATCGTACTAAACGCACAAAAATTCGTTATTTCTAAGGGACATCGGCCGGGAATGAAAGTGAAAACGTATTAGGCTGAAAAACGTATAATACCGAATCGTATCAACGAGATTCAAATGTATGCTTAAATTGTAGTCTTCAATGCCTATTATCGGCACCTAAAACCGTGATTTTTCGTGCCAATGTTCCGTCTCTAATATTAAGTTCATCGCTCCAATGGATCATTCCATTTCTTTCGTTTGCGTTTCTGAAACTTAGTTGCGCAAAATCGATTGCAATTGTGTGAATTCCGCGTCCTATCATGCCGAATATTGCAATCGTATGTTAAGTAGTCACGAAGACGCTGCTGTATTTATTAACGCGATAGCGTTATTAGGCTCGTTTTTCAATTTCGCCGTGCCTCCTAGCCGTCCGGCGTTCACGGAAATAACTCACCGCTGCCACCCGGAAGCTACGACTAAGGCAGCAAGATTCGAAGGCTCCGCTGAATGTGAAATGTGGCGCAACGGTAACAGAAGTTTGGAAAGGAGGACTATGATACAACGTCGGATACGAAGGAAAGGACACGCGTTTTCATCAGGTGCCGCGCCAGCGCGGTGAAGTTTTCAACTAGAAATAAAATACTCACACAGGCATGATCGGTTTCTCATCATCCCTGAAGCCGAAACAGTATGGAATACAGCAGAGAAATCATATTTTTCAGAGTAGCAGAAAACGTTAGTCTCGGTAGTGTATATTGTTCCGCATCTTCATCCATTTCTGATTTCATACCTGGTATATCTGCGGTGTTTAATAAGTTATCCGCTGAAAATAAGTACGTTTAGGAGTGCGTTATATTATTAATAACCTTCTTGATAACGTATCTAGCTCGTATTTGGCTTACAGTATATGTTTTGGCGGTTTCGGATATGAATGGTTTACTGTGCATACCAGAAGATGCGCAACGCAGACACTTGACCACGCGCTGTCTAACAAATCTCCGTGAACTCAGTGAGGGGTAGTAACAGATGTGTGACATAACAGAATATTACCCTATATTTCTTCATTTTCCACCAACGCACACAACTCGGTTCTTTGCCTTCTCTTTTCCGTACTTATTAAAGAAGCATTCATTGATTCAACAGCCAAAACTGATTTCTTGGCAAGTGATTTCGTACATTAGCCAGACGAAGAGCTGCGGAAGTTTCGTAATGTATGTATAGGGATTCTGTCTTTAAGCAGGAAAGTAATCAAATGTGAAAAAAGGTACAAATGCCAAAGAAACCTGCGGGTGACGAAAGAGTCACAGGTATGCTTGAAAAGAGGGAAACGCACATGAATACTGAAATAAAGTCTTAATCACTGCAAAAAAAAAAAAAAAACGATTGTAGCATTGGAAAGGTCATGTCAAAAGAGACGAAAAGACGCTACTACAAAAACGAATTCAAGACATTCAAGAAAAATCCAGAAGTGCAATGTAAGTGTTTGTTTGAACAATTTCTTAAATAACGCACCTCATAATGTTCGTGTCTCTAAAATTATTCCGGATGGGCGCACCAATTAGCAACTTATTCAAATATTAATGCTTTCAAAAGACTATGCCCCTACTCTTACTAAAACAAACCAACCAGTAGCAAATATTAATAGCTTTCATTCAGAACAAAACTTCTATTTTTATCCTATGACCACAGACAAACTTTTTGCCACGCAGGCTACTTCAGCTGGTTTAGACACCATCTTGGCAAGGTATCTAAAACTTGTTGCTCACTGGACTTCTTTCCCGCTTTCCAACATTGTCAATACAATTTTTGAACACGGCATTTTCTCAAGCTTTCTGGAAAGTACAGCAATTATCCCTGTTTTCAAGAAAAATAGACGAGTTAATCATTTCTAACTACAGGCCCAATTCTATCCTTTTGTTTCCTAGTAAAGTATTCGAGAAGGTATTTGCAAATCGAATAAGTAGCTGTTTAAATACACAAAACTTTTTAAACATCACCAAATTGGTTTCTGTTCTGGGAATTCAACTATTCTACTGCTTTTGTCTGCAAATTAAATTAGAAATTAATTGACTTGGGAATGTTTGTGGGACCCCTTTTTTACAATTTACGAAACCTTTTGTTACGATTATTTACACCCCTTACATCAACTGGAATCTTATGGCTTAACCAGGGCAGGTCTGTTTCTTGAAGAAACCTTGTTACTAACGGAGAAGGTAGTGTTTGTGTTGATAATGTGTATTCTGAGGAACAATTAATTACAAAAAGCGTGCCGCAAGGTTCTAGGGTGCTTTGCTGTTTATTGTCTACTTTAATGACCCCCTACTCTATAATGCCTCAGATTGCGTTCTATATGTACACTACACCACAGTTTCACCAGCCTTTAAATCGTTCTCTGTTTTTGAATGTAACTTAAATATGGTTTTGAATAAAGTTCATAAGTGGTGCCTCTACATCGACCTAATAATCAGTGCACCAAAAGTAAATTCATAATATTTAGACCCAGTCACATGCATGTATCTCGTTTCCCAGCAGTACACTGCGTTCCGACACTTTAACGATCTCACAAATAAGACGGGTTTTGGCATTCAACCAGTTATACAATTTCGCTCATTTTTTCCCACGTAGCGGCTGTATCTCTCTGTTTTACTTTCGTTCATAGTCATGTCAAGTATGGTATTGTTGCATGAGGCAACACTTATGACTGTCATCTAGTGACATAACGGCATATGCCATCAGGCTGTTCGTATCATTACTGACAGATCGTTACGCGCTAACGCTAATGTTTTGTTTAAACAGAATAGTGTCTTATGTGTTAAAAATTCACGTTACTATATGATAGCGACTTTGGGTGTTCAGTTGCGTGCTAATGTTTCACCATAACATTGTAGGAAAGACAGCTGCTACAAAACACCTCTTTTCTGGTAGAGGCGAAAAGCGAAAACGTCCGTTTGTCGAGCTTTCCGCTCGCGTTAAAAATCGCCAGGTGGTCAAAATTAATCCAGAGCCCCACATTATGGCACGCCTCATAGCCCAGGTGTTGGTTAAGGGCTCTTAACCCCACAATCAATCAATTAAGCCATCAAAACAAGAACTCCAGCTGGTTCGCAGCCGAGTAAAATTACTACCTGCAGTACGCACTAATTGTGGAAAAATGATTTTTTGCTTTTCGGCTATTTATTTTCTAACATCGTATCTGCAGAACTAAAATCAACATCATTCTTGTCTTTCGTTATAAACATGCTTAAAGACATTTTGTAGCATAGATGATTGCATTGTTTTCGCAATCTGTGCTACTGTCTCGCTATGTATTTTTATATTCTTTAAGTTTTATGCCTTTGGATGTACATTGTATATACCGGGTTTTCAAAATGTAGCTTTCTGGTTTTCTTAAAATTGTGCACTGGGGGCCATGCGAAGACCACCTGTGCAAATAAGTATTGTGGCCAGGGGGACACAAAGCGACATTGGTGTTATAGCTGTCGGCAGCCCAATTAACCAAAATTGAATAACTACTTTTTTTGACGGCAATAAATGATTTTTTTTTGTACTGAAAGGTTAGAGGCAGTGATGTTGCTACACAGTATCATTGAAAAAATTCTAGCCTCTCTGTGCTCCGAGATATCCGACACCAAATTGTAATTGTCGTTCGCATGGTTACGCATGCAAAAAGAGTTAGGATCGCCGCAAAGCTCCTCCCCGATGTGACGCTGCTGTTGCCTGCAGAGTTAAGTCTCACAACGGTGGGGAAGCATTGGAAAAGATAATAACTGTCCCCCTCCCCCTTTTGGCTGGCGAAATCAAGATATGACTGCGCAATAGCCGCAACAGGTGCGTGGCATCAGGGAGGAGCTTTGCGCCGATCCTAACTCCCTTGAATGCGTAGTCACGCGAACGACAATTAAAACTCGCAGTGATATCTCGGGGAACAGACACGCTATAAGAATTCTTCCAACTGATACTGCGTTTTAGAAACACGACTGCAGGTAACTCTTCAATACAAACATAACCCCTTACGGCCCTCAACAAAAAGACAATTATTTAATTTTAGTCAACTGAATTTGTGACAGCGATAATTATCATCTCACGTTGTGTCCCCCTGGATGCATAACTTACTTGCACAGGTGGTGTTAGCGTGCCTCCCAGTGCCTGATGTAAGAAAACCATAAAGCTTATTTTGAACAACCGGTATAGTCCAACTCATGTCCAAGTTCATGCTTTTTTTTGCCTCACACCAACGTGTGCATGCGTATATCAAAGAATTATAATTGTACTAATGATGTACCACTAACTACTTTTATTCTAGCTTTTGTTAAAATGGGTTATTTTTTCTTGTTGTACATGTTTCCTGTTAAAGCAGTGCATTTACTTCTTTTTAGTTATTTCGTGTGGTTTTCGCTGCGTTTGCAGCATTTCTGGATTTCATAATAAATAATAAAGGCTCGCGTTGCAGTTTTTTACTTTGAGACCATGATCTGTATATTATCTTGATGGAATTCTAACACCATTGTAAATTAGAAAAAGAACGACAACTGAAACTGAAGGTTGACCACGCAGCCAGCACATGGCCACCAGTGAAGGGAATTCACAAAGACGGGGAAAAAGTAAAGAAAATACTGAATACCACTGAAAACCACTGAATATTTTAGGCATCTGATGGTGTATCTGCTTCCGTAGCTTTCACGAGAAATATACGGGTAACGGGCGAGTAGCGGATAAATTAAGAGCGATAACTTTCCTCCCCTGACTGCTTAGTCCGCCGCGGAGGTCTCCAAGGGTAACGGTACTAGAAAAAGGTCTATTGCAGCATTGAGAGCTTCAGAAAAGTGGAGTGGAGAACGTCTGGTGCTTCATTAGCCTCCCACCCTAGTTTAGAGTTTCTTGTTTTTTTGGCCTATATTGAATGCTAGTTTTGTAGTAGCCTGCCACCTCCCTGCGTGTGGTTCCCGCGTAGTACGATGGCCGCACACGTGTGCAATACTTGTGAGAAAGAGCAATAAATGACCGTAACTGACCGCAAGTGGCAGTACGTCCATCTTTCAAGGCCGATCATTGCACGAGGAGGCGCAATCAGTGATCGACTCCTTCAACCTTGCGCCCTCCCTCTTCCATATGGTGTCCTCAGTACCATGCATGCTCTTCCTGTTATTCTCAAGCCGTGCCTTCCGTATGTGCAGGTATCATTCCCCTGGTTACTCAGACCAGCTACCCCTCCTCTTTCATCCTTCTTCTCCTCCACTTTTTTGCTTGCTTCTTCTTGTGTGCGTGTAGCGCCTAAAAATTGATGGGCACACTATCCTTTTCCAGTTCACCGCAGAAATATATGTAAACTTCATTGCAATGCAAACTGCTGTCATCTTTTTGAGACCGGGCCCGTGGCAAAAATTTCAGAAAAAATGTTATGATGATTTTCATTGTGCCTATTTTGTTTCGTTTTATACCAATGCATTTATTTTTACGTCAAGGTCACGGACTTTGTAGACGGCAGAGGGTAAGTTATACTAAAGAATTGAGCAAAAACAGCAACGTTGATGTTACATGATTACATGAGTCTTCATAAACAGTGCTAGTTCTCCATAACTGCGGGGGTTGTTGAATTGCACTGCTTGGTCGTGAAGGTGGTTCTAGTCCTGCGATATCCTATGTATAAACGAGTACAAACATGTCGTCGTGTGACAATGTATTATTCCGAAATTATGCTGGCGATCGGCTCGCGCGGATACGGTATGGCGAGGGAATGAAAGTGTTGTGGGAACAGAATTGCGGTAATAAAACTACTGGTAAAAGCGAACATGGTAGTATCGGATTTTTGCTACTTCTGATAAACACATTGTGCTTTTCATGTAGCTTCCAGTCACGGTGGACGGGTTTAGACTGAGCATAGCGAATTTTTATATAATTCGACAGGAACTCTGCCTTGTAAGTTCTAATCCTTTAGCACTGCTGTTTTATAAAGTTCTATAGCAGGTTTGTACCAAATTTGAACGTACTAGCAACAATAGTTTTACAGGTATAAACGGTTTCTTTTTTTTCGACACGGGGGTGGCCGCGTAGAGTCACACTTTGTGTCACAGCAAGTAAAACAAACCTCGCCAACTTCCTGCAAAAATGGTGGCTCCTTAAAGGCCATATTCGCGTTATCGCGGGACTGGTACGATAGTTTGACAAGTTATGTCAGCTCGCTAGGGGTATTTCTGGTAATGTTACAGCCACGATCCCAAATAAAAACTTACAGTCACCGTAGCCTTATGCGGCGAAGCTGCCTGTACAAAATCGCAGAATAAGCAAGTAACTCACCCTGTGGGGCCTTTAAAAGGTTGAAATAGGTTAAAAAACCCCTTCTGCTGCATCCCGCAGGCACTTAGAAACAAGGAAAGGCCCTACAATAACAGCGCTCGTCGAAGCGCGATATAAACAGCCTGCAGTAGCCCCAAACCTAACCGGCCTAGCCAGCGCGGTTAAATTTGAAAAAAAGGAAAAAAAAATTGGTAGGCAGGGGTTAAGGTTTTTAAAGCAAAACTTTTTACCTCTACCCCACAAGGATTCTTGCGCGACCGCTTGTGTCAACAGAATACTCCCGCGAACAAATAAAAGAAGTTACTGGCACCCCCAGGAATCGAACTTGGAACTAATACACCAACGAAGCGGGAGCCCGTTGTGTTACCGATTGAGCTACCAGCCAACGCGGAGACTGGGAAGACAGGCAGTGCACTCTCCGAGCACATCTGCGGGTTTACCCATTGCGTTCTCGTGATAGCGTCAGGTGACCTCTCACGGCTCGTGTAGCGGCCGCGCGCGCGCCTTGGGTACGCGCTAGGAGTTAGTAAATATAAAGAAAGGTCACACCAACGCATGGCATCTCACTTCTCCTCCGTCTCTGCTGCCGATATTGTCGCTTCTGTTGGCGGCGGTGGAGGCGGAGAAGTGAGATCCTAACACCGGGCTCGAGCTTCCTTTAATTTTTAAAAAAAGATTTTCTCCTCATGTGCTTCACCAATACAACTGGACCAAACACCGTTCAGGAACCATGCATTGATTTACCCTCAGCAAATAATATATCCCTGAAGTAATAAAGGGTGTGGTTAGGTGCATTTCACTTGTTTCGTGTTTCGCTATATGTAGAGCTACGTGAGTGAATTTAACTCTTTCGTTACCGCGCAAAATTGACCAATTTTGAAGGGTCTAACAAAACATTTTTTTTGTGCTATAAATATTTGTTAGGCACACATTGCAGTGACATAAAATGCAGATTATTCCATGCGCTTTCCAACGATACCAGTTTTAATAATGTTTTCCTAAATAATAATTGCGAAAAAAAATATCGAATTTGAAAATTTTGTCCACGTGTCGAAGAAAATAAGAAAAAGTAAGTTGTGTATAATAAACCCCAGTAGTAGAAAAAAATTTAGAATATTCATTTTGTAGGTAGACATTTCAAAAACCCGTCCTAGAAAAAAAAAATTGCGTTGCGCAGTGCATTTGTGAGATATAAAAAAAAATGTTAGCACGCGTGGTGCCCGTGCCATGTGGTGAAGCCCAACCACTATTTCAAATTTTGCTATTTTAGATAGTTCTCTGGAAGAAATTTGGTGGTTTGACATTATTAAAGGCCCAAATTAGCCTCCACGTGATGTAAAAACACCTTGTCAATGATTATGACCGGCACAATATTGAAGGCAAGCAAGCGATGTGAAAAAATCCGCTTGGAGTTGAGAACCAAACTCTTTGGTGGATGCTTGTTGGCGTTCTGATCATCACTTATCAGTCAGAACTTTCATTTGCGGTTTATTATCATGTTCTGACTCACTATAGTAGCCCTGCTTGCAGGAATAAGGCACGATGCGCTAGAATCATGCCCAGCAAGCTTTCACCAAGCCGCCGTCAGGCTGTGAAGCGAGTTCAGCACTACGAGCCTACTACATTGCAGCGCCACCTAACAATTTTGAAAAGAAACAAATACAAGGCTGTTGGAGACTTCGTCAGAATAGATAGCACTACTAAGAAGCGACACTATACCTCCGGAAATACCCTCGTATGAAACCGAAACTGGCCGGTGAACAGCTGGTGGTGTCAAGGCCAATTGGAAGCGTTCTCCTCGTCTGAACTGATACCCGACGACTTGGTGTTATCGTTTGACTTTCAGCGGAAGCTCTTATCGCAAAAGCAAGGCGTAGATAAAGTGGAAGCGCGAGCGGCATGCTTGTTTTGAGGAGCAGTAGCGGGCAACGGAGGCGCCATGGCAAATGAGCTTGTAGTTGGGTAACTGCGTAGTAGCGCCAAATATGAATTTCGCAATGCAAAAACGAAACCGAAACTGCTGGAAACTGGTTGAAAATGGCAGGCACACTTGCTAGACATGCGGGGGACCATCAGAAATAAGCTTTGGGAGAATAAAGCTGCCCTTTGTCCGAACCAAAGATCATTAGTGAATAGCTGGGGCCATTTTCAAGTAATTATCACCTCTCAACACTGTCGGATTACAAAGCTGACCGCATTATTTGGTATTTGACTTGCCAGGAGCCTTTCGACAAAAAAAATATTATGGTAATGCAGCCTAACCACGATCTGCATCCTTTTTTCTCAAGTGCAGCAGCCACGCCCCTTCCTCAAAAACACACGCACCTCAGCTCGCAAAAACGCCGTCAAAAATCTCAATGTCGCCGGAGCGGGAAAATTTAAACTGATTCTAAAAGGGCAGTGCCTAGACTAACCACTGGCTGCATTAGGTGTACGAGAAACAACTACAACATGTTGAAATAGGCAATATAAATCATCGATCACCGGTGATCGATTTGAATAGGCGTGGTAACGAAAGAGTTAAGTGGCGTCGCATGGGTAATCGTTGTGGGTGTCGTTGAGAGCTCTGCTTTCCAACCACAATCACAGGGTGGATTGGCGTGAATTTTTTTTGGCAAAGCGAAAGAAGACCTTCCTCAGCATCGGTCACTAAGTTACAAAGGGGAAAAACTGTAATTAAGTTCAGCGCTACGTCAGAGACGCGGCGCCCATACCAGGCTAGGGTTTGGACAATGGGCCAGGTAAACACCTATAGCACCGCTGCAGTTTCAGTAAATGGACAACCCCTGGGCGCACAGAAAAGTACAACCACTTTCTGTGACCACCCTAGCAAGGCTATCCTTCATATGCCACTGGTTTTAATGTAGAAAATACGGAAATAGAGTCTTTGCCCCCCTCCCCGTGTCGGGGTTCCAATGTTTCCAAACATTACAGAGGACAGGGTTGCCTAACGTTTGCACATCCCTGTCAAAAGGTCACCGTTGTTGACGCAGCGCACGAGAAATAGTTTTTTGGTTTAGAATTGTATCAAAAAGGTGAGGCAAGACTCAAATACAACTCCAGCGGCCTTTGTGACCAGCTGAGTTTCAAAGAACCCATTTTTTCGTGGCTATACACATGAGCGCGGCAGTCGCTTACCATTCCAATGGCCACCCAAGCAGCAGAAATTGCCAAGCCAAGCATGGCAAAACATCAGTGGCCAATGTGTCCGAGCTTGGCAATACCTCGGCCGCCAATATTGGCTGGGTGTTTGGGAAAGGTGACAAGCCAACAATTGGCCAAGCCCTGGAAGGCCAATATTGGACAACGCTTGGCAAAGTACCTTGCCATGATAATGCCAATGGTGGAGCCCACGCTATTTTCATGCACATTTTTGGCTTTGTGGCCAGTCCTTATGACCAATGCTTATTTTACGAGTTGCCTCGCGGCCCGATTTCTGCTTTATACATGCCAGTATACAGGAAATTATTAAACGGGTGCGCATTATTTATTTAATGCGTACTCGTTAAATAATTTCCTGTACAATGGCATGTATAAAACAGAAATGGGACCGCGAGGCACAATAGCAAACTGCATCAACTTTGCGAAGCAATGATACATACGTGACTTGCCAAAAACAACTGAGCAACACAACACACCGTGTCTCTCTGTGTAGCCTTTTTATGATGCACATCAACATACGAGAAACCTGGCTTAACAGTGGCAAGAATACGAACACAAATATGAAGCAAACACAAAAAACAGTCGAGAAAAAATTTTAAAAGCGCTGCTCATGAGCGCGAACCGATTATCCTTCGTTAACTGCTCGAGATGCCTACAAAACAGAAGCATTCTGGTAAATGAAAACAGGACCCCCATTCCCTGTAATTCGCGACCTGCCAAGACCACAATATGTTTGTGAAGAGAACTATTGTAGAATAGCCCAGCTTGGAAAGCTTGTCACTGCTGCATCCGCCACTTGTCCACGGGAAACACCTGTGGGTCGTAGCGCCTGTAATAAGTAAAAAAAAAATAGTTCACTATAATGCTAAATTCACGCTGCTTACTAAATACAGCACCTATACAAGCCTTACCACATGTCCGTGTGAAGATATCAGCCTAAAGTTCTAGCTTGTTAACACTCGCTATGAAACATAAAACGTACTGAACTACTCACTTCATTTTTCAATATTGCGTTTTACGGTAGCGGTTACTTGGCTCGTTCTTGAGAAAACAGTCCGGAATTTCACCGAAAATGGACGTCACTCTTATTGCAGTAGCGCAAAGTAATATAAAAAGTCCAGTAGACAAAGCGACACGCCAGCGGTTCCGGGAAATTTTGTTGTGCCTTCGCTCACTTCTGCCCTGTCAGACGCGGAAGACGCGAACGGAACCCATGGAGAAGTCCAGCGGTAGTGTAATTACTTTGTCGCTCGACAATACCTTTACGTTGCTCAAGAAAATAAAGAAAGATTCATTATAGCTAGAGTTTAACTAAGCGAGCTTAATACATCCGCAACTCTTATACGGCACACGAGTCTTGCTTCAACGCATGCTGAACGTCGTGACACTGCAGTGGGAGCACGGCTGCTTGTTCGGAAAACACAAAGCCGGAAAAAGGATAGCTAGAACTGGCGTCACACAATTGCAAGCACATGTATGGGACCACTTTTTTTCTTCGCAAGAACCAACAACATAACACTAAGCAGCACTCGAGAGCGCCAGTTATAAACGACAGCTGAAGGTTTGGCGGGAACTAGCGCGAGCACTCCCGCACCGTGAAAAGAAAAATGAAATGGTGACTTACGTTTTCAGCGGCAGCCGTAGCAGGCAAACGATGTTATTCCACCAGTCAGGTATACTTCACACAGCCACCGACACCAAAACGCACCTCACAGACACGTACAGGAGTACTACGGCGGTTTCAATACCACAAAACAGACCGAAACGTCGGACGAGCGCCGCGGCGACGTGTCCATCCACGGTCCCACCGCCGAGAAAAAGAAAGCGGAGAGGCACAACGCTCAAGTAGTTCGACGGACACCGTTGCGTTAGGACACACAAATGACCAATTCCTACTGAACGTTTAACACTCTCTCTCACGCTGTTCTGAATAAGCTGCACTTTAGTTTAAGTACACTTTGTTTCGTGGCACCGTGCTGTGGCTCTTTAGGTAAATACTTTTTGCTGCGTTGTGGCCTGTTCACTGCGCTCTAACCCTCTAACCGTCGTTATCCGTTGGGGGACCGCCGCGGGCAACGACCGCAGTGCTGCCCTCGAGTGGTGCTGCTTGCGCGCCGGGTGCGCACGTACACACGCAAAATAACGCACACGAGTGCTCTACAGTGAGACTTCATGCAGCGGTATGCAACAACAGGTAAGGCTGTCGGCATTTACACCTGCCAATACTTTTTTTTTTTAATGTGATACTTGACACAAAGCTTGAAAATAATTTGGAACTACTTTTTTGTTGTGCGCTGCGCGTGAAAACAAATTCAAAAACATGCAAACTTCAGTAATATTTTGAGTGAACTTGAGTGGTTATTAACTAACAAAAAAATGCCAAGACGCGCGTAAAGGCACTCATAAATACCTGCGTCACATATAGGCTACTACTCTTCATAAAATTTTATGATCAAAAATTACGTCTGAATGAGCGCGCTGTCCAGTGTGATTTTTTGCGCACCGGCCAATGCGTGTCCTCAAGGCCGGTCGTATGGCGCTCGTTGTCCACGAATGGCTTTTGCGTACAGGCCGGCGTCTGGTCAAGCTATCGGAAGCAAAAGGGAAGCCAAGGGGCGTCGAATGATTGTCTATCGGCCTATTCTGCTTGGGATCTTACCTCAGATATTGATCACTACGCTAGGCAAGCTACTGTGGCATACATTTTACGAACACTCTCGAAAGGAGTACTGCGCTATTCTTTTTCGTCCGGACTTGCAGACCATTTATTTTTCTTTGGTTTGATTAACCTATCTTGGTCCTTACTATAAGGCATGAGTGGGCACATATTTAACAACGCACAGCCTTACGATTTTCGGGTGGGTTATATTCCTGTAATAGACAGAAGTTAGTGTCACGTTTTGGGTAATCGCATCCCCGAAACATATTGTTCTACAACGTACATATTCTAAACAATGCCGCATTCGTTCTCGGCGCTGGAAAACGAAACCGTCCTCTTACGGTGCCGGTATATTAATTAAGTGTAAACGAGGCGACAGTAGAATTCACTTGTGCCTGCGTGTTCGGTGCTGACAGTGGTGATATGCTGTTGCCATCGCCGACGCCCGTAAGAGACGCCAAGAAGTGTACAGAATTGTAGGATAGCTCTCGTTGGCTTTTGAGCACTCTACCACGCAGCCATTGGCAGATCCAGAGGGGTGGTCCGGATGTCCTGACCCCTCCCTTTTTTTTGAATTTACACCCACGAGAAGATGACCCCTTAGGTTGTAGAAAAGGTCTAGTTGACGATTTTTTTTGTTTCTCGAATTTTTGCTTTTCCGAAATATCCGGGAATAAACATGGCTGCTCCTCCTCATCATCATCACTGATAGAAGCTGACCCCTGTCTCAGAAAAAACCGTGATCCGCCCTTGCACGCAGCTGCTGTTTTTGGAAGTGCCCGAAGCATACTATTTGCTTACAGACGTCCCCGTAAGAAGTTGTTTAGGGTGCGGAAAGGTAAATAGAAGCAAAAGAGAACCAAAACATTGTATAAGCCCCTGTCAACCATGCAGCGCTCACCCCGTAAAGGCCACGGAGAAGCGGCAGCCGGCGGAGCAGCAATTGTGAAGCCCGAGGCGCGTACCATACGTTGAAACAGAATTTGGGCCGGCACAGTTTCTTTCAGATGCGTTTAATGCTGCATCCCAGGAGGATGTGAGAAGACTAAGTGCATCAGCTTGCAGGACCTTTTGTTGCAGAATCTCGACGGAGACGGAAAGCATTGCGTCTCCTAACGGAGTCCCTTCAGCACTGCCACAGCGCAACCAAAGCCAAAGAACAAGGTCCTCCGAATGGCTCGTGGCACCAAGAAGTGACCACACTAGAGTGCAGCCCTGACTCAAATCCTCTGTACCACGAGGGCACCACTGGCGTTTTGGTTTAGTTTGTTGTATTTGTGTAAATAAACAAGCGGTTTGTTTGTTCTTTCAATGTAAATAACAGATGTTTTAGCCAGTCGTTAAGGTCACAAAGTTGTTATTTGGATTGAAGCAGGAGTGTGCTTCTATTAGACCCACATGTTACAAACAACAGCCAGAGATTCATCGAGAAGCCCTTTGGCTCAAACTCTCGTTACGAGGTTTGGCTTGAAATGACCCAACGCTTCTCGGACATTGCTGTGACTGGGCTTAGCTGAGGTAATTAGCACGTACATGTGTCTGCAGCTTGATGAGTATGTACGGAAGAATTGTGAATGTGCAGGGTTGCTCTGCATGTGCACCAGTTGTGAAACTTCCCATGAGCCCCATGTAACAAAAACCAGTTGGCCCCCAGGCACTGGGGGCAATCATGGGGCAAGTTCACTAACCTGCCATCTGTTGGTGGAAAGTTGAAGTGGCACTCCAGTGCTTGCGGTGGCTGCCATAAGTCATAAAAGGTGAAACCGTGGAAACCTAAGTGAATTTGCATAATTTGTTTCCTAATTTCATTTTAATGGTTTATTTTCTCAACTAGCGTTATAATGTAAATGTCTAGCGAAGTAGAGTCCACCAGTTGCTGTGCCTGTACACTTGCCCCTCCGCATCAATGGAGCAGAGGTGCTCGCAGCGCGCGGATTCTGAAGCACAGTTTCACAAAGCTCTGCCGTTCTGTGCGTGTTCCAGCTGCGCCGTCCCCTCCTAGTTATGGAAGTAAGGTGTGGAACGATCAGCGCGGATGTGAAGAAGGAAGTACCTGAAAATCGTTCAAGAGCATAGAAGCGTCATAGCAAGTTGGTCCACAGTGTTTTCTTAGAGAATTATGAATACGGGTATAGTACATCTGTTTAAAGTAAACCCGACGGGGGAGTGACGTTCATATCATTTATTAAAGCTACGTTTGAAGGTTGTGACTCCCAAAAAACATGTCCAAGGTGGTTTGCTTTAGTGTGGAACGGCACTGCTTAAACAAGTAGGCTTTCATATGGCTTAAAATGCGCACGGCCTCCATGCAGCCCTCTTTCTGGAAGTACCGCTGGAGTACTTCTACTGCCAAGCTTGCTTCTATGTTTGATGGTGGGGTGCTCTGGTGGTCGTCACTGCCGATGTCCTTTTACTCTCACCACAGGGGCATTTTTTATCTTTCTTTAGTGTATCTGCTAAAGTGTCCACAGGGGAAGTGGCAATGTTATCATCACCTTGCTAATGCTGTGCCTCTCAGCTACCAAACCAAAAGCAACGTGGGCCTCGCAACTGTCGTCATACGACTGCTGTTGGATACTGGCCACGTCCTGGGAGAAACGCGCATCACTAAAGCATCTTTGAATTGATTAGATGCCACTTATAACACGAGTGGGCCATAATTTGTGTGGAAGATCCACTTAGGAGGTCTATGATGTACCCCCATCGTATCGAATGTTGTTGTGTACAGCGACAGTACTAAAGTCAACATGACCCTCGGTTTCGGTTTTGTTTCTTGGCATTGCCTGTAAAACAGTTTTCGGAGTGTCGAGCACAAATCAGCAGTGATTTTACAGGAAGCTAATTACTTTTTCTTAAACTGCTTTGTTTAAGAGGCCTTCGTTTACTTCGTTTAGGCGAATTTCGCTTAGCTCACGTTTACTGTACAGCACTGACCCTAGTATCATTGTTATTTACAAAGACTTTGCGAAACGGCCAATACAAGTATCGAAGCCTATACTCTTAACGACTGTACGCAGGGCTATAAAAATCGTGAATTCTAGGTTTAAAATATTAAGAAAGCTTCTCGTTATATCCTAGTAAAATACTAAGGAGAAAAAC
Source organism: Haemaphysalis longicornis (assembly GCA_013339765.2). Lineage (NCBI taxonomy): Eukaryota > Metazoa > Arthropoda > Arachnida > Ixodida > Ixodidae > Haemaphysalis > Haemaphysalis longicornis. The sequence goes on along the minus strand of JABSTR010003141.1, from coordinate 62,814 downwards.
ACGAGAACCTAAAATGCATGCTTGCAAAATATTTTTCGTGAAATGTGCTTTTGCAGGGCACTCGTATCAGCCATCAAACACTTCGAAAAGGGTGCCTGAAAACAAGCTCAAAACATTATTGCGGTATCAATATCTTAGGAAGGCCTAGGTTTGCCGTACCATGCAATAAAAAGGGGCATGCCCGCTACGGCCGAAGCCAAGTACTGTAGCATATAGACGCGCAAGAGGCTGCTATACAACACAGTATAATATTTCAATCGGCTACGCTGCCCGAACGGAAGAGTAGTAACATTATTTTCAATTGTCGGTGTTTTTTGGCCTACTCCTTGACGGCTGCACCTGATCGCAACGCTTCGCTATTCACGTGTTAGTAGGCTCGGATTGACCCTCCTGAGCGGGAGAGGCACCATCATAAAAGATGGCGTAAAAAAGACCAATCTTAGGTGTCTTTATAGCTACAAGGAAAGGTGCTCTTAAAAGTCTGAGTATGCCGGCCAATAACTGACTCACCAGCAATACCACCCTGAACCATGCATCACCCCTTACTCTTGGTTATGGTGGCTACCATTGTTCAAAAAATGAAATGAAAACAGCAAAAGAAAAGCATGGTACATATTTTTCAACAGTACTCAAGTCATCATCTCTCACGGAGAAAGCTTTATCGTTAGGTTGCGCAAAAATAGTATACGGCCTTCCACCTCCTTTTAATAAATAGGTGAGCCATTCGTAACCACGCATTCCAATATCTTTTAAGTAAACTTTTATAAGCAGATTTCTCAAACGAGACCTCAAACTGCAAACATATAGTCGGACCAAACTGCACCACTCCTATGTTATACTTACTTTACATCTTCAACAAATCGGCGCAGTACAGTCCCAGGTAGGAGAGTCTCCTACCCGCAAGCTTGAGCTATAAAGATTGGGTATTAAAAATTCTTTATGTCAGCTTTGCTCAAACTGTAAGCGCTGCTTGGGAGCTGTAAAGTTCAATAAATGCAAATTATTTCGTTCGGTTACAGTAAAAAAACGTAATTTTGTGTAATCTGCAAATAATACTTTAGAAAAAATCATATTTATTGTTACGGTAAAGTTCAAGAAACTTCTTGAATGTTAGCAGAGGTAGTTCAAAAGGAAAATAAGACTTTATTCCCCATTAGGAAGATTTGGCAATTTCACTTTGGCAGAAATGCCTGTCAGAAGCTTTCTCAGCCATCCTCTTCGTTGGGGAGTTGGCGACTCCCTACATTTTGTCTCATATATAGGCGTTGCGTACAGTTTGGCTTTCGTTTTTCCTGTACTTGCGAATTCACGAATATGGCTGTTGATCTGGGATGGGCATTCTCGGAGGACCCAGTGCCCAGCGTCAGGGTAGTAGACAGTGCTTGCATTGTTGAGCCATTCCCGATTGAACCGGGCAACGGGGGGAGTAAGAAATTCGTCATCTTCTGCCCACAGTAGCAGTGTGGTTGTATTAATTTTTGTGTATGGGATTCTGTCCAGGTTACTGCTGTCATTGTTGAAGGCCCGGTAGTAGTTTAGAGCTGAAGACAGGGCTCCTGAAGTGAACGAAAAAGAAAAAATACGCTTTTTTGTGTTGAAAAATTTTGACTTTTTTAACATCAAGTCAATTACTTGAACACGCACATTACAACGCCTCCCCAGAAAATTTACAAAGATCATGTTTTCAAACACAACATCTGCGAATAGATGAATGTTCTCAAATAATAATCAATAAATTCGCTGTACACACTTGTAAAATAGGGGATTTGTTATTTTTATTTTGATATACAGGTAACAGAAAGGAATCTACATGTGAAGCACGCGTTAAAACAAAGGGAAGCGGTAACTTGTCCATGCTATTCAGAATAAAAACTACACCTCAATATTCGCACTCATCTTTACCAGAAGAAAATAGGCTTCGAGTGTGACCCATAGGAATGGTGTCGTTTAAGGCTTACGTTTTCTACCAAGCGACAACACATGTAGCGTTCTTACAGTTAAAAGGCAGTGTTATTGTAAGGGCGACCTGCATAGCTGAAGTTCTTAAATACGGAAGCCCATTTCAAGACCCGTCTCCCTCAAAACGGAACGTGAGGTGCCTCAAATAGTGAATAAAAGCTTCTATAAACATCTATCCGCAGGCTTTCTCTTATAAACATCTCGCCAGAAGTCTTCGTTCAACTTCTAAACAAGCAATACCTTTCTATATATGCCTAATATTCTCTCTAAACTCAGAGGTGGTTTTCTTAATTCATTTATTTATTTCTTTAAGGATGTCCCTAAAGGCCCTCACTGGAAGGGTATTACAGAAAGGGAAATATACATTGAAAATGAACAACGCAAAGAAGACTAACAGCATATGTTAATACGCAACGAAGTAAGTACCAGTTGGTGTGAGGAAAAAAGAAGCATACGGTAAAAAATGCTGATAAGGACATTTATACAAACCTAAGAAAGCGCTTTTAGTGAAGTCAGGATAATGTAAGTGCGCAAAATTTATCGGAATTTGTCAGATCCGTAACAGTTGCTATGTGAGAGGATAGGGCATTCCAATCAACAATTGTGCGAGGTATGAATGAGTGTGAATATCTCTAATTGTGGCATTTTACATGCGTCGCATTAAAGGCATGGTCACATCAGCGAAAAATAGTCGGTGGCGAAGAAAAGAAATCAGCATGACCTGAGGAGTGATGGCACAGTTTATATAACAACAAGATCTGATAATTTACGCAGGTGTAATAGAATAGGTAAAGATGTGTGAAGTTTGATTTTTTTGCGTCGTTGGTATGACGTGAATATTCTGAAAAGATGAATCGAGCGGCATCATTTTAAAGAGATTTAATTTTGTCAAATATGTATGCTTTGCAAGGCTCCAAAATGGAAGATGCGTATTAAATTTTAGATCAGATAACCTTTCTGTATAAAGGTCTCCGGAGGTGTGATGGAGCTTGTTTCAGTCTTTGCTTTAGAAAGCCTAATGAGAGGTTCGGTCGATGCAAGGATGACGTTGATATGATGATTCAATGTCAGCTCAAATTGCAGGTTAACTCCCGGGTACTTGGAAATGTTTGCTAGCTCAATGGTTGTGTTATTTAGGAGTAGAAAGTTTCTAATGAGATACGTGTCGTTCGTGAAGGACGCACGTTTATTTGGCAATTATTTAGCTAGAATTACCAATTAGAAAAACAACCTAGTTGGTCAGTAAATCAGTTAATTTTATGATTAAATAACACAGTCATCGGCAAACGGCCTGACCCTTGAACAAATGCAATTTGTTTAGTCATAGATAGAGTTAGAGAAACTGAAAGGCCTAGGACGCTGCCTTGAGGAACATGGCAGTGCAATTGACGAAAAGAAGAATTAACGTTATTAGCTGATGTGCATTGTACCCTTTATGACCGAACGCTTTTAAGCCATGAAATTACAAGATGGTTGATATTAGGATTTGAACAAGCTCGATTGGCACTCTATGGTGAGGTACTCGCGGTCAAAGCTTTGCGAAAACATAGAAACACTGAGTCGATTTGAAGCACAGCGTCAGCGGGTGAATGAATGTTGTTAATGAAACAATCAAGCTGACTGTTCACACGAGTACGCTTTCCTGAAGCGATGTGGGTATTTCAACACTATATTATGTTCATATTAATAGCGAATCTCTTGTGAGTGAATAAAATGTTCGAAGAGTTTACAAAAAATTAGCAGTAACGTAGCTCGGCTATGCCAGGTTATACGTAGCGTGAGCTAAGCTTCACCTAGTATTCTTAGGTTTCCTGGTTGTCTAGGATTAGCTGATTATCATGCCTACTGCTGCTAAAACGAGTTTCAATCTAATCCAACCCAATCCAATCTAGTCCAGTCCAGTCCTTGCTCCTCGCGCATGCACAGCACGGCTCTACAGGAGCCACGCGAAACTGCTTTCAAGCGGCTCCGGCGCAGCGTCAGACTTGGCTACTGCGCAATGGAGGCGCACAGCTGGGCACGCACCGGCGCCAGTGCGTCTGCACGGCTATGACGTCACTCCTTTGGAATGCGCAGACCGGCGAATGTGCAGATCCCAATTCTCTACACACCCGTACTCCAACTCCAATCCAATGCAATCCTTAATACAATGCAAGCCAAGGTAAGCCAATCCAATCCAGTGGCTCCTCGCGCTTGCGCAGCACGGCCTTTCAAGGTCCACGCGAAACTCCTCAACCTGGGCCAGTGTAACTTACGCTACAATAGTGCTTGTTATTACAGTTTTTAGTTACATGGTGATAAGAAATTGCCGGATTTAAAAATGAACGTTATTTTTGCTATTCTCTAGTGTTTAGGGAATATACCAGATGCAAAGGATTGTAAAAAAAGACTGACAAGATGCGATAGATACCACCAGGAAGCATTCTTCAGTATTTTGTTAGTGAAGCCAAAGTGATCTACTGCAGAACATATTTTAGGGTTGTTTAGTAAAAACACAATAACGAGTTCACTAATCATAAGTTCTGGCGTGTTAGTGTTAGGAACGTGGCTAATGTTATGATGCCTATAGTGGTGTTTTCGCAAGTAAATATGTAACAAAAGCTATGGTTAAGGGCCTGTTCATAACCACCCCCTGGAATGACGTCCCGATGTACCGTCCCTAGAACTATTTATAGAATTCATAAAACAATTTATAATATATCAAAGGAGAAAAGTATGTAGTAACACATTTCACTTATTTTTGAAAGGAAGGATAAGATAAAGACAAAAGTCACTTAGTAAACAGAATTAGGCAAACGCAATACAAGTGTTTACAGTGGTCCTACCGCAAAGCGGTCAAAAATTGTTACGCCCACGAGGCCTGGCAGGAGCTGCCTCTCGGGGGACGCAGTGCAGTAGGAAGCCGCTTTATATTGCACATTGTGAAATGGCCTATAACCTGAAAGATGTGTGCTTAATGTCTGAAAAACGGGCTGGTGGCATTAGTGTTCACGACAGCAGTGACTTTTCTGTGCGGAAAACACGTTCCCTAAGGAGCGTTCCAAATACAATGGCGGCATAGAAAGCTAGTCGAAACATTACAGAAGTGAGTAAACGAACAGCACCAGTAGCGCTATTGTGGCAATTCATTCGCAATTCCGTCGTACAAGCGGGATTCCTTCGTTTGGATTCGGGTGAATTAGCCATACTGCGATTTTCTTTTTCGCTGATCACCCCTATTCGCAGCTTGGCTTGATGAACATCAGGGCCATCGTACGAAATATGAGCGGCAAAGTTAAAGAAATTGATGTTTTTTTTTTTGGTTTTTAATGCGGATATACGTACAATAAATAAAACTTTTATCCTCAAAAATGTAATATGGTTGAAGGGGAAATACTAATTGTTCTGATATATTTTAGTACAGAGCATCGCCTGAATGTTTCATGCCGGTTCAAACTGTCAACATTGTTGACTGAGGCGAATTGTTCTCGAAAAGGGAGCTATAGTAATATTGTGTTTTTTTGGGCGAGTTAGCATCAACTATTTACTTTGGCTACTAGATGAGAACCAAAAATTATTACGATGTTTCTCAAATTCTTCATCCCATTATGAAATTTCTTGCTGCTTGCTGCACTAACTTACACATAAGAGCACTTCTTAAAAACAAGCACACAATTTGGGATCGCTTGGCGAAAACTCCGACATATACCTGCAGTTGACATGGCCGGGAAACAGTAGGTATCTTTTCCTAATTTTTAGATGCGACTGCATCTCATTCACTCGCCTTGTTCCTGCATCCGGCGTCGGCGTTGTTGTCGGCGTTCGCCCCTCCCCCGTTTCCCTCGCCGCGTGAGCTGCGCTCTCCGCCCGCTCACCCCTCTCCTCTCCTCCGATAGCGAACACTCTCTCACGAGGGGCATTGGATTCAATTCCAATGAATTGGCTTGGCTTGGCTTGGCTTGGATTGGATTGGATTGGATTGGATTGGATTAAAGTGGATTGTGTTGGATTGTGTTGCGTCATAGCCGCGGCGGACGCACTGGCGCCGCGTCCCCCCGCGGTGCCGCTCAATGCGCCGTTCCTCCGCTGTGTGCGTCGCATCTACACCGGGGTTCCCGCGAGGGGATGTGGGAGTTTTGTTTTTCAAATCGTATGAATAACAAAAATAATGAAAGAAAATATTCCTGCAAAACGAGGAAAGCAGCCTCAAACACCAAAAGCAGGCTTACCGTAAATGCGAAACTTTTGTATATCTGCCGTACCTGTAGACCTTCGCATAGGAGTGTACCATAGTCGTAATTAAAAATGAAGAGAGGGACAGTATCTTTCAACTTGTTATTTTCTGGGAGAAATACTTTATCTACATAATTTATTTGCTGCCAAAAATCCTAGCGTAATATTTCGGCAAACGTTACGAGGGAGCCACCGAAAATAAAGTGTAGATAAATAGACCATATGCTTACTTTCTTACATTTTGAAACCATTTAACAATACAACTGCGTTCCACATGACCATGATATACCATCCTCAAAGTCAATTTCGGATGTCACTTTTAAAAAAACCAAAGTGGTTGCAGGAAGCAGTCAGAGAGTTTGATAGCAGGCTAGACCTACACAATCTGCACACTAAAGAATCACAGCATCAAGCATCAGGAATTTTTGTTTGTTTCTGAGCCGCAGATTGACAAGTCTTTAAGACACGTTCTGTGCAGTGTGTTGTTGGCGTGCTCCGAAATGTATTTAGGCCCACATATTCCGCAACTCTAAATGCTTCCCAGCACACCCCTTAGCTGCTGTCTCTGGCAGCGTGCAGGCACAGAATCTTTCAAGGACAGTATCAATTTTTTCAGTAGTACTTCCAGTTCTATTTGACTGATTGCAGATAAACTTTCTCAGAAAATATTTCTGCGTGTTTCGCAATATTATTTCCGTAGTATGACTTTCAGCTGTAGTAATAATGCAAAATTTCAGTTCTTGCACGTAAACTACGCAATGGTATTGTTCTTAAGTTTGTCGAATGTAAACAATGCTTATGTTTTTTATATCAAAGGTGCCTTCGTCCGAAAAAACTAGGCATGTATACTTACCTGGCTCAGAGAACACGAACTTTGTCGCTTCTCCTCTTCTGCAGTGAAAGCGCCCTTGTGAATATTTTCAAAAAACTCAAAATCCTTCATAATCAGGACTTCTCTGGAGATATCGGTTTCGGAAGGGAAGCATATACCTGTATTATCGTATAAATTGGGCACATTTTAGTCATATTACTATAAGTGTTCTACCTCTAACTTGTCATTCGCAAATATTTCGTATACACCAAACGTACGCCTAAAACTAATCTGAACCTAACAATTGCGTTGAACTGAATATCCCAAACCAAATTGACGGTATACCTCAACACTTCTTACCTGTAGTAATACTTAGGTGTATTACAGTTTCCAAATTTGTGTCCTGGTGATCCGCTCCCTGCAATATACCTGCCAGTGAAGCTTGCGGACGCAACAGGAAACATTCGTAAACATCCATGCATGCACGCAACGAATTTTCCCGTGCTGAGAGTTCACCTAGGCTGCTTGGATTTTTAAGCTGCAGTCAGCCAAATAACTATACTGGCTGGTGCGCAGTTGAGAGAAATTATGGTGTCGCCTGCAACCTATGTGTTTTAAGGACTGCAAAACTGTGAAGTAAGTGATTAATTAAGGAATGTCTGCTTTGTTAAGAAGACTCGTCGCATGCCACCGCGGCATATCAGAGTTCTCAACCCAGCTGCGGATTCATATATGCCTGCTCTGGACAGTGGATGCGAAAGATAGTACGACGTGAGGTGGGAGCTTAAAGCCATGGCTCCGCGTGTTCCCATGATTCACCTCACAACGGTATACCTATACTGCCCCTGATTCACGCCGTCATGCGTAAAGAAATAGCGAGTATGGGCTTCCATACCACCGGCCCCATGCGGTTTCAGAATGTGTGCTGCCCCTTCACCCCTGCCAAATCGAAGGATGACATCAGCCTTGGTTGTTCTTGGGCCAAAACATTGTTTAATGGCGGAATGCGGACATTAGCCCGTCTGTTTATTAGAATAGCTTTCGTATTATCGCCCGCCATTCCGATCCGGCTGGTTTTCGTCGCAACTTCACACTCGTTTCGTGTATACCCCGTGGATGCCAGACCATGCCAATATAGAATACGGGCACGCCTCACTACGCTGAACATTACATCCGCACGTCGAAATACAGGTATTCATAATCCCAGAAGCGACGCCAGTTCTGCTCGCCGCAAACCTGGCCGTCCCAATTTCTACCCTGTGTAGACGCCCCTCTTTAAAAAACTCATAAATGCAGCACCTGAGGCTGACGCTGCATTTTCGACTATTCTTAACCCTTCTTTTCCAGATATCGGAACATTAAAGCTTACTGGAAGTTTACATGGTCGCGTACTTGTCACGGCTTTATTGACCCTTATGGGCAAATTTCCATAATGACGGCTGCATGCGGTTGTCGTCTTCGCAGGTACTTACCGTAGACCTTTGTTGTGCTGTTTGGACGAAGATGGAGGTGCACCTTCAATTACTGGACTGGTGCACCACCATCGCAATCTCTTGCCAGCAAACGTGTCTCTCACTGTGTTGCGTCACTTCCCGTTCGAGCGTACGACCCGTGCCCACAAGACATGATGAAGGCTGACGCAGATAAAACCACTACATCCAGGCTAATTATTCTGCTACGGCCAACGCGACCATTAATTTGACGAGTACAACGAGACATATCCAAAATAGCGGACAATTGGCAGAGAGCTCAGTACTCTGACAAACGCAATCAACGGTGTACCCCATAGACAAACTTTATAACAAAGCTTTTGGTTCAACAAACACTAATGCATGTCAGGTAGCGTTAGTCACGACTTGAGACGTGTGGGGATATCAATAGAGCCACATTTCTTGGTTCATATAGAACGCGGAGGAGCTGAGGTATTTGTGCTGAGCAGGCCACTGCTTACCTTGCAGCGAACCGACCTCGGAGGACATTGATGTAAAGGCAGCATTTAGGCACAGGGTAAACACGGATGCGTTTGCGTACGTGCTGTTTAAGCAGGACAAACAAGCCTAAATTGTCTCATTGCTTTCTGCGGTGACCTACAAACTGGGCTGCGCCGTTGAGCGTTTAATGTCCGTAACAAAAGTCTCTTGGATAAACGTATGGAGGGAAATATTGTTGAGGAGCAACTGCTTGTTACGCAGCAGCGGTTCGCGAATGAAACAGGGGTGGGTGAGCGAGAAAGTGATCAGGAAGTAGAAAAAATCGAGCTGGTAGCCGAGTAAGCATTTCGATGGAGAGATTGGGACAGGAGCTTTTGAGAGCCTCATGCGCGAGCGACTGGCTGCTCAACTAGGTGGGCATTCCCACTTGCTTTGTGGAGCTTACTTTGTCATTTTGGGTATTTGTTGCGTTGTGCATATATTTCTCCCTTGCTTTTCGGCGGCGAGTGGTTCTGTTGGTTTTGTGTGCATTTTTGCTTGTCCTTTTGATTTATAATGCACGCAGTTTGCCTTTTTTATTGTTTTGGACGTGTACAGATCTTTTCAGGCCAAGGTAGAGGTCCAGACGGGTATTCTGGAGGTCGTGGGTTCGGATCCCACCCGGCAGGCAGTTTTATCCACTTTGTTTCTGTCTTTCGTTCGAAGTTTGCAGAACTTTGAGCCCGTCTTCACTGTATAGCATGCGTAATCATGCGAAGGACAATTCAACTTCGCAGTTCTGTAGTCTCGGAATAGAGATGTGCTAGAAGAGTTCTGCCAAATGAAGCTGTGCAGAAACAAGATTTTGTCTAACTTTTCAATACAAACATACTTGCTTACTGCAGCCATAAAACTCAATTAATCAATTTTAGTTAATTAAGCCAACGTCATCAATAGTTACCCCATCATTCTGTGTCCCCTTTGGTGCATAGCCTTGCTGTAGAAGTGGTCTTCATGTAAAGATAAGCGCCAAATTTAAAAAAAAACTGTCGACTTAATTTTGATCATTCTGTATATTCATATAACCACAGTTACGTTCATACATTCATGGAAGCATGCGTTCGTACTTATATACACAGACTCTACTGCCCGGCTTGTAAGAATTTTACGGTTTAGCATAACACTTCTTCGACACACCAATAGAGAAACATGAAGGATAGGGAACAGACGTCCGAAAACTTACCATGACATCCGCATTTGCGTAATACTTTTGAAAAGCTGCTTTCGGAAGGCGTTGGGGTGCATTCCATTGATTATGATCAGCTTGTCAATTAAACTTTCGTAGAGTGATGCAAAGCAAAATGCGATCATTCCACCCCAGTCGTGACCGACGAGGACAACTTTGGTCTCGTTACTTGGTTCTGTAAACCCAAAAAAGAAGGATTCCCAAAAAAAGCTCTCCCTTAGTCCCAAACGCTACTCCTTTGAACATTTCCTAGAACTACCAAATTGCCCGGAATCGGGCAGTCTTAAACAATAAATAATTGTTCTGTCCTAAGTAGTTCTTCCAGTTTTGTAGCGCAATGGAATGATCTGTAAACACCCCTGCCTAAAACACAATCACAGTTTAGAACTGTTCATATGCCCACAAAACGGTTTCATACTCCTTCTTTCCTATACGTGAGGTTATGTTTGTGAATACACGTGAATACATACGTAAACGATATTAAGTATTATGACAATAGTACAATATAGTACTTCTTCTAACTACATTAATCCTAAAATAACCTTCAGAAGGAAAAAGATTCGGGCGTGTTCATCCTAGCTTGTTAGCGCTACTAGTAGCGCTAACAAGCAAGGATTTTTTTCTTGATGCTCTGTAGCACTGCCTTTCAGTGTGCAAAATCATCAGCATTCAGGCCAGTCTATGTAGGTTTACTGAAGGACGAAGGCCTGTCCCATTGACTACCATCCCCCGCCTGCTGATGGAAGATGGGAACGGAACCTTCACGAACCCATTATTTGCCTCAGAATATTACTATTTCGTCTCTCCGTCGAGTCAATGTCCTTCCCCTTCATCTCGTCCCGTCTCTCGGAGTTCATTCTATTGCCCTCGGGGTCCACCTGCAGTCATTTTGTCGTACTAAATATCAGCCCAAGTCTATTTGTTTTTCGTATCTCAATTCTGATAAAGTTGCGTCTTAGTAGACGGGGGTGTAGACAGCAGGATGGCGATTTACATATTTATTAGGTGTGGCGCTACACCGAAGAGTACAGGCGGTAAGGGTATTCTGACGGCAAGACTCAGCGATAAAGGCTGAATGAGGCTGTGCACGCGAGCGGAGGGCCCACACAGTTACTCCATCATCTTCGAACAACTAACTGGCTGGCCAAGAACACGGCACGTATGCCCCACTGGGGATTATACACTGCACGGCGATCACACACAGTGAAAGCAGGGGATCATTGGTTCACTGATCTCCGGATTACATTTGCCCATCGCCTTCCGGTGGAGAGATTATCGTGCCTATGTGTACAAAGTTCTTAAAAATGAATGCGCTTGCGGCATTATCCGTCAAGGTGTGAGGTGTAAGCTTCAGATGCAAGACATGAACCACGTCAGGGCAGTGGTTATGACAGCGTTAAGAAACGATTCCTTCATCCACTACCTCGTAGGTTATGTCGCTAACCTGGCGCAAGACTCTATAAGGACCAAAGTAACGTTTGAGCAGCTTTTCAGACAGTCGTCGACGTCGGACAGGAGCCCATACCCAGACTCCTTCGCCGGGTTTAAAAACGGCAGTCCTGTGACAGGTTGTAACAGTGCATGTCATAGCGCTGGTGCTGTCTTGTAGGTAAGCGCGCAAGTTACGCGCCTCTTCCGCTCGTTCCGTACACTCATTTGATTGATTGATTGATTGATTGATTGATTGATTGATTGATTGATTGATTGATTGATTGATTGATTGCTTGATTGATTGATTGATTGAACGTTTGCTGTCGTCATGAGAGATGTTGTCAATGCTGTTGTCATGTTGTCGTTAGGAGGCAGGATTGCGTCCAACGTTGTGGTCACGGGTCGCTCATAAAGAAGAAAGAACGGTGTCATCCGGTTCATGTCTTCTTGAGCCGTATTGTAGCGCTTGTGACGTGTGGCAATACGTCGTCCGAGGTCTTGTGCTCGGTGTCGCTGTACATGCTCAGCATATCCGCTATTCTCTTGTTGATACCTTCAGTCTGCGTCTGCGTTCGTCTGCGGGTGCTACGATATTGTTGTCCGATGTAAAGTATCGCTGAGTTGGATCACTGCGTCGGCAAGCCCAGCCGTTAGGGTTTTTTCTTTGTCCGTAGTAACAATGGCGGGGCACCGTGGTGAAAAACATCATTGTTAATGCAAAACTCGGCAGCTTCGAATACAGATCCTCGTTGGAAAGCTTTGGTTTCTGCGTACCGAGTGAGGTAGTCGGTGGCGGCTATAATCGACTTGTTTTCCACGGGAGATGTCAGAAACCCAACAGGTTCATCGCGACGTCTTGAAATGATGTCTTGGGGATTTGCAAAGGGTGTAGGAGGCTCGCTGGCTGGAGTGGCGGCACTTCCCGTCGTTGGCATTCACGGCACGTGCGCACGTGATGCCACATGGCGGCAGAAAGCTTGGGCCAATAGTATGACATCTGGGTCTTAGTCAGATTGCGAGTATAGTGGGGTGACCTGCCGTCAGCGCATCGCGGCAAGCCTGCAGTACCTCCTTAGGAATTGCGACGAAACAACAAGTAGAAACTTTGACCACGTGGGCAAAAGTTCACTTTCTAGAGGACACCACCGTGGAGATAGAAGGATGACACCGCTCTTGAAAACGCCCGCGGAACAGTGGGCGAACCTCCCTCCAATATATCAGTCAGCGGTGGTAGTTCGCAGTCTGCCCGTTGCTGCTACGACACGGACGATGCGTTCAGCACACCAAGACAAGCGTCGTCATCGGTGCATCCATTCTCTGATGAAGGGAAAGCTGGTGCTCGCTAGAGACAATCGGCGTCGGCATGCACTTGGCCGGACTTGTAGAATACTTCGACGGCGAATTCTTAAAGCCGAAAGCTCAACCATGGTAATCCTTGGGGAGGGGTCGTATGGCTTCATCAAATAGCTGAGTGAGTGATGATCATTGGCCACTGAAACTGGACGGCCATACAGGTATTGTCAAAAATGTAAGTACTGCCCAAATGACGGTGAGGCACTCCTTTTCGGTGACCGAGTGCTTGGCTCCGAAGAGGGCAGCGTTCGGCTGGCGTACGGCTGGCGTACGCCCTTTCGGTGCCGTCTTGCCATTTCAGAAAAACCGCTCCGAGTGCCACGCTACTGGCGTTGGTATGAAGCGTGGTGGTGGCGTTTTTGTTGAAATGGGTTAACACCGGTGGTGTTTGCAACCGTTGCCGCAGCTCGTCGAACTCCCTGTGTTGCCCGTCATTCCAAAGGAACGCGACATCTTCCGTGGAAGGTTTGTCGGCGGAGCTGAAATGCGGGTGATGCTCTGTTGAAATCGTCGGTAATAGAAGCATAGCCCCAAAAAGCGCCTCAAGGGTTTCTTGTTGGTAGGCATGGGGAACTTGGAGACGGCTTCAGTCTTAGCAGGATCCTTTCGAACTCTGGCAATGCTAACCACATGGCTGAGGAACAGGAGTTCCTCGTAGGAAAATGACATGTTTCAGGCTTTAGTGGATGTCTTGCGGACCGTATTGCTTAGAGCACTGACTGGAGTCGTTCGAGGTGTTCTCCAAACATGGTGAAAAAACTAGCAGTGGCGTTAGCTCGGCTATGCCCATGATATACGCAGCGTGGGTTAAGGTTCAGCTGGTTATTCTTAGCATTCCTGCTTCTCTAGGATTAGCTGATTATCATGAATACTGCTGCTAAAATGATTTATAATTCCGATCCAGTCCACTCGAATCCAATCCAGTGCGGTCCCATCCAGTCACTGCTCCTCGCGCATGCGCAGCACGGTTCTCGAGGAGCCACGCGGAACAGCTATCAAGAGGCTACGGTGCAGCGTCAGACTTGGCAACTACGCAACGGCGGCGCACAGCTGGGCACGCACCGGTGCCAGTGCGCCTGCTGTGGCTATGGCGTCACTCCTCCGGAATGCGCAGACCGGCAAATGTGCAGAGCCAATTCTCTGCACTCCCGTACTGCAATTCGATTGGATTGGAAATGCAATCCAATTCCATCCAATTCACTGCTCCTCGCGTTTGTGCAGCACGACCCTTCAAGGTCCCCGCGAAACTGCTCAACCTCGGCCAGTATTGCTTACGTACAAAATACAGGAACAAAGCACGTGCGACAACCACTAACTGAGCACTGCACGTGAGGAATTATCAAAGACGATGCAAAAAGGTGAGGGGCAAATAAATGTAATAAGAACATCGCAGCTTCTTTGTTCTACTGCAGACAGCAGATTTCCTTATTGCAAAAATATACCGACACCTTCCTAACGCAATCATCTGCTGCCTTGGGCATAAGGTGTGCCTAGTAAATTTTACGCTCACGCTGCACTTTATAAGTTCTCGCAACCCGAATGTTTTGGAATCTGGGAAAGGAACAATGGTTGGGGGAATGTTTTGCAATATTGCTGCCAGTTCCAGCTTTGAGTGTTCGCAAAAACTCGAAGTCGACCATTCAAACAGCTCCAGGTCTGACAAATAGAAGCCTTTCCACACGACAGCCGAACTTCATACACGACACAGCACATAGATTCTACACAAGATGCTGGAAGTCCATTCGCGCGTATTCCGCGCTTCGCTGCATTAGTACTCATTCCTTGGCAAAAACCCCTTAGTTTTTTGGTGCAGAACACACCATTTCAACTCCAGCACGTCCAGCAAGCTTCTTCTACATCTGAGAATCCGTGTGCACATAGGGGACGACAGCGCTTTTCGCCAGGCTATATTTCGCCAATATATCTCTGTTGTCTATCCGCAGTCCCCCTAACGAACCCTTTCATACGTCACCGAAGCAGGCAGCTGTGAGGGCTGTTAAAGAAAGCCTCATAGCCTGCGATACAAAACTGACATCATTTTTATGAGGGCAGGACTTATTAGCTGAGCTTTTTATATCGGCAAGGCATTGCTCTGTTTTACGATTTTGGAATGCCCATATGAGAACGGAAGTAGGCTTTTCTTCGAGCATGGCGGATACCTCCAAACGACATGGCTTGGCTTGAAATGTAGGAGAAGGTCGAAAAACCACAGCTGGTTGTCTGAAGGAATTTCCCTTGCGAGCTTGATGCCATCAAGTGTGGACTTGAAGATATCGGCGAAGCCTTGCACTTGCTCGCCCGAGGTACCTTCTGGATACTTAAAAAGCTAAAAGAAGTATCCTACGCAGCGCAAGACACAGGCGGTTTCGGGGCGAGAAGCATAAGCTCCAGTTGCTGGTCGTATCGTGCCAGGCCAGAGTCACTCAGCATAGCGTGTAAGGCATGGCGCTATGCGGACTCATTTTCCTCTGAGCGTAAAATAACCCAGTGACCTCCACATAAGAAAAGCGACCGTAGAGGCCCAAAGTCCAAAAAACTGGTGACGTTAATACCAGATGCATTTCTGAAGCTGTCAGATCCGTTGTTGTTTATCCCGTCAGAAACATCATCCATTATCTCGGCATGTGTCAGGGACTAGTGAAGGTTCTCCATGTCTAAGGAGAACCCATGCACTTCAGAGGGGCAATGCCGGTTGAAGTAGCTGGGTACCTCGGTGGGGCTCCTGACCAGAGAATGGTCCTCGATTGTCACCCGTGAAGGTGACCTCTGCCAAACTTTGCCAAGAAGGCACTACTAGGAACCATTTTCGGGTACCATGACATGCAGGGGCGTGCCTTCATTGTGCATGTTGTTGTGAAAGGGCGTCGTTGCAATTCAGCGCGACGCTACACCTCGCACGCGTGATGTGAATTTTGGGTAGTGCAGGCAAGGTCATTGAGCTTTACGGTGGAGCTTCAGTGCTGTCCAAGAAACCCCGCCCTACTAGCTTGTCCTACGACATGCCGGAGAATGTCCGCCGCACAGGCACTTGCTGGGAGTGGCTCAAGACGTTTCCACTGCAAAATAAATTAAGGTAAATAACTGTTCGGCATGTAGACACTTGACCCTGCAATAGGACGCCACTTAACGAGATCTCGCTTCCGCTGCCGAGACTCAACGAGCGCCACTTTAGAAGGCTCGCACCAACCCGGGAAAGTTTTTGTGTGTGCTGCAGTATTTTAGCGCCCTTATAAAGCACTACGATTGACTGTAGTATGTTAACGCGCCGACGCAACGCATGTGGTGAGGCGTGCTGTAGTGGAGGGCTCCGGATTAATTTTGACCACCTGGGGTTCTTCACCGTGCTCCGAAATCTCGAACACACGGGCATTTTTGCTTTTCGTCTCCATCAGAAAAGCGGCCCCCACAGCGGGGAATCGAACCAGCGCCCTCGTGTTTAGTAGCGTAACGCCTTAGTCACTCAGCAACCACGGAGGGTGTAAAGCACTAAGAAAGCTGTTGGACCATTAACGCTTCGGGGGCTAAATATACGGTTATTCTAAGAGCATAATCAAGTTCATTAATAAGATAGAATGCCGCTGTCACTCTATTGCTATTATGCTGTAAAATCGCCCGGAAGGGTGATGTTTCTGTATCATCCCAGTTCACCTCTCGCCATTCAGTAAAAGCATTTATGTTTATCTTCGCTTTTTGTCGTTAACACCAAGGCAGCAGCTTTCTTCGATGGCGCAACTGGGAACTTCGACCGGCATCCAGCACAACAAGACAACCGCATCGCCACCGCCAGCACCCAGGGCAACGCCCAGAAATAGGCGGATCCTGCTCCTTGTCAGTGGGCATGGGGAGAGCAGCAATGCCTCAGATGCTGCTAAAACCCCTTTCTTGTTCTACGTACAGGTTGTTCCTGCTCCCTCACTTTTTTGTAAAAGGAACAGTAACAGGCGCTTGCTGCTCATCCCATGCCCACATACTATGTTCAGTGCTGCTTGGTGATTGTGTGCTTGTCTTAAATTTGTGTTATATTCGTGGTGACAGGGAGTTAAACCCGGACCTGTGAAGGAAGTGTTAGGTGCGATACAAGCTCTCGAGAGAAAAATAAAACTAGGCACACCGAAGTTCTGACCACACTAAGCGAATTTAAATCCAGTCAAAAACGTATTAGAAGACAAATTACGTCCCATCTTCCGGCGAGGGAAACCCTGATGTGATGCGACGCATAGTGGGGAGCGTTTGGACTGACGCTGGTATTTCATTGCGTCCGTCCACTCCCTGAAGGGACTGTTCGCTTCCATCACGTCTTCATCGGAAGATCTTGCACGGCGGTAATCGTCAAGCAAAGTCAAGTTCAAGTGCGAGAGCGAGCGCTGGACTGATCCAGCGCCGTGCGCTCCCCGCTTATATTCCCGCTTTTGAAAGGCGAGGAGCGGCGGGGGGGGGGAGGGGGAGGGGAGCGGAGAGTCGGGCGTATGCGCACACATGCGCGCACCCAGAACAGCGAAGCGCACACGCGCAACTGTTCTTATGATAATGCGACAGACTGAAGGGTTGCGTACAGCTGTCGGAGAGAAGAACGATGGAGAGTTGCGCATGTGCAGTGAGCATGCGGTCAACACCCGCGACAACGACGCTAGAGGACATACAGCGTGAGCAAGAGATGCGTCGCATCTCAAAATGCAAGATACCAATCCACGCTTGGCAGCGGTTGAAAAAAAAGTGGCCACGCTTGAACCTAACAACACCCCAGCAATGGAGCACCTCTAGCTGAGGCAGTAAAAGGTGAACACGTTTTATTGCAATCTTGAGTAGGCGACTATAAAGACCGCTCTTGTGGAGATAATCTCATTTTTCTGGGATTGATGATAACTAAGGGGAAACTTGGGCCAAATCTGAAGAAAAAGTACGATGCCTTTAGTTGAAGCACTTTTCCTTGAACTAACGGAGAAAGCAATCGTTCGCGCCCATCGGGTGGGCGGTTTTGTTTCTAACAAGTGCCTCCCAATTTTTGTTAGATTCAGCTCGTCTAAAGCCGGAGGAAAAGTGCTTTCGCTGGGGTCAAAACTTAGAAATGCGAGCGTTTACGTACAAGAAGGCTTTTGTAAGGCGACAAGGATAATAAGAAAGAAAAACTTTTGGATTTTGGAAAAGCATCTACAACAGGCTACAACAGACTTCTCGTGAAAAAAAAACGGTACGTGTATTTCCATCAGCGCAACAGCGTGTGTAAAGTTGAAACGTCTAAAGCACACGTTTCTGATAGTGGCGCACATGCCCCTCTCGGTCACAATGACTTGCTGCTACCACATAGGCATGCGCGGCGGGCCAGGCCCCAAAAAAGCGAAGCTGTACTTGTCCGTTCATAAATATCAGGAGCATCACAAATAAATGAGAAAAATTTTGAGCTCTGATCAACACGTGTGTCACAGACGTCGTTGTTCTGGCTGAAATTTGGTTATCCGCAAAAGTAAACATTTGTCAGCTATTTTTATCCAAGAACGAGTACAGTATTTATGGTTGAGACCATAGGACACGTACTGGGGGTGGCATGTTGATAGCTGCCTCTACAAAGATAGAATTAAACATTGTTGCCATTTCATCACCTTTTGAATTTAAATGAATTCAAATAGGTATCAAGCAGAGCTATACAATATTCTGTGTGTGCGGTCGGCCACCTAATACTGGGGACTCTTTTTGTGATGCTTTACACGGCTGCCTAAACAACGTTACTGTTAGGTATCCTAGGTCCTCAGTATTTCTTGTGGGGGATTTTATTTTTCCCAGTTTTTTGTGGCAATGTTTGTGGCAAGATTCTGGCTCCATCGTCACAACTAGGTCAGCTGAATCCCTATCGTTTCTTGGTATAGGCTCAACTTTCAACTTCTCTCAACTCGCTAAAGAACATTCTTGACTTAGTAATAACCACATGACCTGAAGCTGTTTCGTCACTTCCCGGTCGAAGCGATAGCTCTGCTCTTTATTTTACTTTGTCATCTCGCATATCCCGCAATGCTTAACAGTACAAACCTATTAGGAACTACAAAAAGCCAATTTTGACGCCATCAATGATAAAATAACTACCTTTTCAGGTGGATTATTCACCTCACTTTGGGCGCGCTTTCCTGACGACAATTGGACACTCTTCAAAACAAAAGATAAGACACTTACGGAAAACTTATATCCCCCCAGTATGAGTGGCATCCAAGAGAGCACCTTGGTTTATTATTTCCTTCAAAGTTTACACAACAGGAGCAAACGCATCTTTCATAAATATAAAAAATCCGCTTCATGCCTAAGATGGACAGTTTATCAGTCAGCCGCTAATGAATACAAACGTGGTCTCAATGCAGCGAAACAAATCGAAACACGCTTCCTTCACAGTTATCAATTAATCCAACTAAATTGATGCGTGTCTTCAATAAAAGCACCGGGAGCGATACTAGTCGGAAAACTGACGCACTGTTTTTCGTACCATATAACGAGTGTTGCCTACATTTAAATAACACTTTCTCATTATCTTCCACTAATACAGCGTCTACTGTTTTTCCGGTTTTCTTAGTTTCCTCTACCCACTAATATATTCTATTATCATCGACTGGATGGACATCACTGAATTGATAAATAAGACCAAGGTGTCATCTTCAGGAGGCGTAAAGAGTATCCACTACAGATTTTTAGGAAGGACTGCACTCCTCATTAATTCTGTGCTATATAGTTTTCGCGGTCATTGCTGTGTGCTGCAGTGCCCATCCATTCGAAGGTTGCGGAAGCTGTCCCAGTCCACAAGCCCGGTGATACTTACTGCCCCCGAAACTACAGGCCAATTTCCCTAACCTCTACCAGATGCAAAGGTCTAAAACATATTATTTATGATAATTTGGTTGACTTCTTGAGACTAAATTCAAAGGTCTAAAACATATTATTTATGATAATTTGGTAGACTTCTTGAGACTAACTCTTTTTTGCCTTATGCCACCAAGGTTTTCGTACACACTACTCATGCTAAACTCAACGCAAATGGCGTTTCCTAGTCAGCATAGCCAAGAGACGCATGGCGCCAGCTAGGGGAACACTTTGAAGCTATGTGCACGTGCATGTGGCCCTCACTAAATCGCTTAGAACAGCTTTGTCTCCTAGTGTAGTAGTTCCGCTCCTGCGTAGCCAACATCGTAACCCGGGTTAAAATCCCCGTACAGTTTTTTGTTTTCATTTTCAACGGTTTGTCATATTTGAGTATTAACATTTGTTATCACGCATATAATCTATGTATGACATCTATGTGCATATAATGGCATTTAGGCTATTTCCTTGCATTTTGGTCAGTTTGAGCGACTGAGTCTGGTACGCGTTTTGCGGGTTTTCCCCTTTGAGGTTCGTTTCTGCTGTTTCTGTTGAATATTTTTCTACACCCGCGGTTTTAAACCATTGCACGTCCGCTTTGGCTGTTCTTCACCTCAGTTCGGGTAATATTGTAAGCTTTAGGTACGTTTATGCAGTGATATAACCCCCATAACCAAGTTCAGGTTACGACTGGCTGTACTGAATAGGAAACGCATATACGCAAACACAAACTGCTTGCATTTACTAATGATTTGTTTTGGGGCTCTTTATCGTTCATCACTGATTGATGACATTTTCAGTGACTTTGCAAAAGCATTTGACACTATTCCGCCCAATTTAATCGTCCTGAAACAAAGTAAACTTAACATTGAAAACAACGTCAAAATGGTTAGAACTTTTCTTGAATAATCGCTTACAGAGCGTTTCAGCTAATCGCTACGGTTCGCGTCTTTGTCTAGTCAAGTCGAGTGTCCCAAAGGGCTCGGTACTTGCACCTCTCCTTTTCGGGTATATATTACCTGCCTTCGTGACTCTATCGCTTCACATATAAGCCTTATCGCCGATGATTGCGTGCTCTACCAAGAAATTTGTAACCCCTCTGATATTTCTGTTCTTCAGTGTAATCTTAATAACGTATCTCACTCGTGTGACACTTTGTAATGCAAGTTAACATTGGTAAATGCAAATCGATGAGAACTACCTCCAAAACTAGCACAACAGCAGTTACGCACTTTCTTAACCATTAGTTCTAGTAAGCAGCTAGAAATACCTTGGCGTCCATTATATTAACAACATCTCGTGGCAAATGCACGTTAAACAATTAACGCAAATCGCATGCGTGGGTTTCTTCGCCAGAACTCACTTGCGTAAAGATCACTAAAGCTGCTCCTCTACAAAACACTTGTTCGGTCCAAGTTATAGTATGCCTTATCTGTGTGAGACGCGCAAACTGCCTAATTATTACAAAAGCTCCAAGTTGTACAGAATTGCGCTGCCCGATTGATTCTATTTGATTACGCCCGAAAGGCTAGCACATCAGTGATGAAAAAAAGTTGCCTTCCATTTTTACCTACTCGAGGCCGCATTTCACTGTTGTGCTTCTTCCGCAATTTTTTTTACAACAACGAAACTCTAAAACAATCTCTTTTCAGCCCGCCTGCATACATTTCGTCCCGCCTTGACAACCATTTAAAAGTAGGTGTGGTCCAATCACCAACGCCAACCTTTATTTTCACTCATTCCTCCCGAAAACCAGCGAGGACTGGAGCAGCCTTCCTGCCCCCATCGTGTCTACAACAGAACTTGAAACATTCAAGTCTGCATTTGCCAGTCATTCTTATTGACCCCTCTATTGTTTCTTATATACTTTGCTTGTTTTTACCCCACTCCTCTTTGTAACGACGGAACGGCTGTGAGAGTAAAATAAATGAAATGAAATTAAATGAGTTGTATGCGTGAAAGATAGGTCGGCAAACATTGCTGTCGTCCTCTATGTGCGCAGTGTTCCTCATATCTTGAGGAAGATAGCGGGATGTAGCTTGAGTTGGGATAGTGCTTTCAGCCGCAAAGTGGCCATTGCAAACAAGGGAATACTAATGAGCTATGGAGCGGCGTATGCGTGAAAGGCCATACAAAACCCTACGTACATTACAAAGCCGTCACCAAGTTTCGCTTCAGAATTATGTTGTACTCTAGCTTTGCGTAGATCGTAAACTCTGACGTAAAATGGTTCGCACCTGTGTGGACCACTTGAGTGCTACCTTCAACTTCAGAGCAGTGCAAAAGTTTTCATTACAATACGCGAAAAAAGAAGAAGACAATAAGTGTAGAAACCGTTGCTCCAGCTGAGGCGGTGGACGATTGTAGGTACTGCATCGTGTATGAAGTTCAGCTGTCATATGGAAAGGCCTATAAACCGAGCGGGCGCTGTATGCATGACCTACTTCGACAGTATGGGGACCCACTAAAAACAGCAGACGCAGCAATTTTGAAACACATTGGTTCCTTGCCCAGATTCCACCACAGGCGAGTTCCAAGGATATATTGCGTTAGCGGACAGTGAAAATAGCGAGCGTGTGTGAATTCAAGGCAGAAGATGATTGCTTTAGAAAGCGTCTGTAGATTTACCAAGTTAGCAAATCCACCATCACAGCTCATATGAAAATAAAAAAATGACGCCGCACTCTTCTTGCTTACGTTGCCTGGCATTCACCTCTTGGCACGCATTTGATTGTTACGCGGGGTTTAGAGTGGCCACTGTGTGCTCATTAAACATGTTGTGTTTCTTTCTTTTTGTAATAATATGTCGGTTATTTTTGTCCCTAAATTATTTCGTCCTCGCAATCCTTTCTTCTTCTGCTTCGGTATATTACGGAGGCTGCGGAATAAAACCACCAGTTTCTAGAAAGCTCCTTGTGTTGTCGTTCCCTGCAGTTTTTTAGTGCTGCCTTCAGTTCCGTTGAGTATGCACAAGTTAGCGCAAACCACTGTTGTATGCCCGATTTGAATTCCACAAGCAAAACCAGACAGTACTTGCCCACATGCACCTGCATCATCGCACAAGGTAATGTTTTTGTCTCGCGGGATGATGGAAAGCTCCGCCATGCGGCAAACCTGCCAGCCCTAGTGGCATGGCCTGATGTTTACTGGAATATTTACCCAAAATGTTTTTTGCACCAAAAAAGATCGAATTTCATAATATGTAAAAACACAACTTGATTATATGTCTGCTCTTTGTATTTTTAACAATTTCGTGTCACTAAAAGCATTTAGGCATTTTATATTATTTCTCATAAGTGCGTTACGATGTTATGCTTGCAGCCCTCGTCGTTTTCATATGTAGAGGAATGGTATGCGGACGAGCTGAATATAATCACAGGTGGACATGCTTGTGATAGCACCGGGAAATATCACCCCGGATAAACTCACTTAGTGCCTCGATGAGGTTTTTCACATCGGTAACCAGTACCTTCATTAGGTACTTGGCGGAGTCTTCTGGCTTTGAAGTGTTTCCGTATCCCCGCAAATCAGGAGCAATGATGCTGCAGGGCAAAATAAATCATTTGGAGGGGATAAATTAAAGTGTAACCCGTTGTTATAAACAAAGCTCGAAGTGGCGGCCGCAGTGAGAGAAGTTTCACTTTCCTTTCTAGGTGAACGTTTATATTTACATCTTATGGTTTGCGTCAAAAATGACATTCAAAATTAGCAAAAGCCCTAGAATGCGAACAAGTGCTATGCTTAGGGTAATTTAATATGAATGCATAAACATTGTCTACAGGGTGCCTGGAATATACCATGCATCTTTTCAACTTCACATACATCTTTTAAGTTTCAAAATGAAAAAGATGTTCATTAGGGGCTTTGAATGTGTTTAGGTATTGAAGGTACAAAAGTTGTGCCAGTAAGAAAAGAGGATATGCCTGATCATGGTCAACGGTGGCCAGAAACAAAATAGTAGAGTTTATAATTTCTGGTTCACCATCTGTGAAAGCATATTAGTGTTATCGAACTTGCGCAGAAAATAGGTCCTGCCCCGCAAACAAACGTATAACCTGCACTTTCCAGAGCCGGCTATATATGCTCAAATTGTATTGCAAATTTTATTTATTCGTCAAACCTTAGAGTCACAGTTATCCATCACAAAGGTTAAGATAAATCTCTATATTGGAGTGAGGACATCACTGCATTCCACCTTCAAATCAGCGGTTTCTAAATATAGTTTTGTAAAGCCCGAGTTAAAACAGTTTTGTTGATGGGGTTTTTCCCTTTGTAACTTATATATAGACTCAGGACGGAAACTTTGTACTGTTAAATTTCGAGTAAAAGATTAACAAACGTGTGTGGAAATCATCGCGTTTTTCTAATCTTAGCTCTAAAGGTAGAATTTTCTGCCACATATCCGAAGCGAAATCTATCCCTTAGATTTTTCTCAAGAAGTATTTTGTTACAAATGTAACCCGTAAATGGTCGAGGAGAAACAAGTGCAAATCACACAAATTTCTAAGCGTCGGAGAAGTGCATAAGATGCCCTACTATGTGCTCGACGTTATAAAAATCAGTTACATATTTGTCACATCAATGTATTCCTGCGGAGAAATTTTAAGCAGTATCATACCCAGTGTGATATTATTATAGAAGGTCACCGAATGTGTTATAACACATCGATACGATCATATGCGCTCACCGCTACACATCAAGTTTCTTAAAAATGTGTATTTGCAGTTAGGCTATGTGAATGCTCCAAAGTTATCATTTCACAGCGCAAGATACGAATATTGCATTAGGATGTAACTTCCCCGAGTTGATTTAACGAAGTTATTTGTGTTCACACCTATTGGTACTTGCTGGGGGTGCTATTCCAGAAGTCGTGAGATTGAGCGGAACTCGGGAGACACGAGCTCTAGCGACGCCCACGTAACATGATGATTATGTTTTGAGGCGGAGTTCAAGAACTTTAAAAGTGCTATTTATGCTATTAGGCGATTATTGAGGTTACGTTACAGTCCAGGGAAGCGCGCTGCAAGCAGGCACAACTGGGGCGTGGTGCATTTTACAGTGCGTTCTTTCGCTCCAGTGTTGCACTGGTGGCTGCTGGGGGCTAGAAAATTTAACTACTTTGCTTTATCACGCTTATTTTATTAAAGTGCATTTTACTGCAATATTCATTTTATTTCATTTACAGCGTTCCAATTAGCATTTTGTTTTGAAATCTTTCGTCTTAAGAAGCAGTCTCTGCCCATTTATGGCATCGATGGCACACAATGCAATCACGTGAATGAGGCCGACTGGCAAAAAAGAAAGCGGGTAACGGAACCGCGCTATATCCAAAATATTTGCTATTTGGTGTTTATGCTTTTCGGTACAAATTTGTTCGGTGTACTTCAGTCTTCTTCCGTCATTTTAAGGCCAAAGCTTGGCCATACTTCTTAACAACGTTTTACGGAGACATTGTAGTTGCGCCTTTTTACTTGCTTTCATTTGTTTCTCTTCTGGCACTAATTACTTCCACTGGCTTCTTTCCGGCATTACCGTGTTTGCGTCTGTTACTTCTCTATGATTCCTTAATGAAAGATGTCACCAAGCAGATTGGCACACGCCTCAGCCCCTTAGAATACGGGTTTCTCCAGGCCTTCTCCCGTGCCTTTACCTTCAGGTATTACGCGGCATCCACTATTCTACAACTTTTACTTTTTAAATTCACAGTGTGATTATTTTTGCGAACCAGGCACATTCGCTTCTTATAGCCCCCAAATGCGGGCCAATTCCCCGAGTGGCTGGGGGCCACGAACTGAGCAATGGCAACAACGACAACTTTTCAGATTTGTTTGACTTATTTTCTTTGGCGCTTCACCGCAATTGTTTGACGAAGCTTTCTACAGTGGATTTTGTTCTTTCAGTCTGGTTCTTTTCCTCCCCTCTCTTCTTTCGCCCTCTTCCCACTCCCGCAGTGATTTAGAGTTTACCTACCTCTTGCGTTATTTTTCTTCCTCACGCAGTCCCCCGCCGAGTACTTTAATTCTCAAATCCCCGCTCTACTCGCTTTCTTTGCTCGGCTTCTTGTCATAAGATGGTGACGCTGAAGAAAACCCGCTGAAATGTGTAGATATCACCTGTGATAACAGATAGGCGCCGTCGATTGTATATGTATACATGTATAAGCTATCTTGCCAGTTGTTTTATCACAAAAGAAAATGTGGAACACGCAATGCCTCTGCCACCGTGACTATCAATAAAACGCAGGGTCATGCAACGCTTCGTTTCGAAATTGCTTTGCGAGCAGGCGATAACTGAAGCGCACACTCCCGCTGCAGGCGGGTAGACGCGCGGCCGAACCTACGAAAGCCATTTCCGCTGAGTTACGTAAAAGAAGAGCGAGGTCAGGGAAAGATGTCTGCAGGGGCTGTATTCTCGACTGCATAAATTTCCAGGCACTTCGCCATGTTTTTTACGTAAGGACAACGTAAGCAGAGCTTGAAATGGGGCTAGTTGGTTTCTTAGTCGGAACATTGCTGGCGCTAGGCGGGAGAAGGACGACGAATTACACACAAGTGCGCAAGTGCGCTCCAGTTGTGCACAAGTTGTACAGTTGCACACAAGTGCGCTCCAGTTGTGTGTAATTCGTCGTCCTTGTCCCGCCTAGCGCCAGAAATGTTCCGAACGTAAGCAATCAGTGTCGTGATGCACGTAAAGCTCTGAAGACACGCAGTGTAATTTGACGCTTCACTCATAAAGATCACAACTAATCTATCAAATATTGCCCATAAGAGATATAAAATTTAAAATATAAAATATAAGATAAAAATTTAAACGGTAGCTGAGGTTGGCGAGGGAAACGCATTTCTGCAGGTTAAAATTGGCGTCAACACCACTGGGCGATCGGATAACGTTGACCAAAAAGGAGGCGAAAGGAGGATAGTGAGCTAAAAGACATCGCACAATATTTTTTTTACCATATCTATTTTTTTTCAATCGCTTTTAGTACCAAAGTTGAGCTCTCTCCTTCAATGGTAGCATGGTAGCATTATCACCTTCCCGGCCGCAACCGCCGCCACGAAATCGTCTGCTGCTAAGTTACAAGCTTATGGCATGATCACATAAAAAGATGGCCGCGACCATCGCTTGTATCACACATCAGAGCAGCGAAGCGCTACGCCTGATAACCGCGGAGCGTACCGATGTCGCCGATTCAATCATTCGTCAAGATCACCTTCAATCAGCACTGTAATGAGCAAAAGAGACACTTTTATTTGTTATTTGTCTCTTG
The DNA here is from genome assembly GCA_013339765.2 of Haemaphysalis longicornis. Classification (NCBI taxonomy): domain Eukaryota; kingdom Metazoa; phylum Arthropoda; class Arachnida; order Ixodida; family Ixodidae; genus Haemaphysalis; species Haemaphysalis longicornis. The sequence goes on along the minus strand of JABSTR010003141.1, from coordinate 35,791 downwards.
AGTTCAACCATTGACCCAGCAGCTTACTAGATCATGTATAGACAAATGCTATGCATTGGGTTCGCTTTGTCATGAAGAGGCTTGTACTGCCAATTAGATTGCGGTTACGCCAAGCCAATAATTTTATTTTATTTTATTGCCAAACATAAAAGCGAAATGCTGCATATCATTTGTATATTCCGTGATCGCTGTCTTGGAAACAAGTCGAAACTATTTTTTCCTTGGGTAAAAACATGCTTTCCACCGCGTGTCATGCGAAACTGCACCTGTTTCAAATTCACGGACATTTCGCGGCGCCGAAGTTCGGCGATAATTTTTGCCCTATTTTGCGGCAAAAGCAGCCGCTATTTTCAGCTGCTACGTACTATGACGTCACTTTTGCGCAGGCTGACGTTGCCGATGTGTAACATGTCGTCTCCGCCAACTGTTTAAATTGCGTCACGCCTTCTCAGCCAATCACAAAGAGGGCGTGTTTTACAAGTATTGTTGTTGAATAGCTAAGACAGGCCTGCGTTGTCATATCCGGTGCATTTAGTCTAGTTTTTCCTTGCCGGCCAATAGTTATGCGTTTTCAGTATAAAGAAATAAGGCAAAATTTAGAACTGGTGACCGTAAACGTTGTAAAACGTCAAAATGACGAAGGCACACACAATCGCTTTGTCAACCGGAAGCACGTCACCAAAACTGAAAGCCAATCAGAAAAGACTTTTGGTGAATTTCCAGTTTCCTTGGGAATTCCGGAATTCCGGCAGTCGAGAAGAGGGCCCCACTGATCATGTTGCGCACACACCGGCTTACTGTTGACTGGACGCGGTTGGCGCTACGGTCGCTAAGAACGCTTCCGGGAAAGCTGCTCGTCACAAACAAACTGCAGCGTACGCAAAACCTCCTCCTCGACAGTCATCGAGCGAATGCCACCTAGAAGTCGTCGCAGACGGGTTTGGTCGCCAGGTCACCGCGCAGCCAATGCACAGTACTTTTGTAGATATAAAAACAAGGTCAAACTTCTCTGTTTAGAAGGGTTGTAGGGGTACAAATATGCCTGCTACGGTGTCCAGAAAAAATTAATCACGCCGAACCAGCAGCTGCCATGATCATCACAAGTACAACTCGGCAGTGCAGAACCATTCCCGAGTTTCTCCGAGTTCTTATGTTAATCAAAGATACCCAGCCAATTCGTGGGCGCGGTCTAGCGAACAAAGCGGCTCTCACCCATGGCGTCTACCTTTCGAATGGCGTAGCACCGTAGCCACAAAATCGTCTCTCGATGCTAGCTAGCAGGGACGAAAACTTAGCAACACACAAAAATGAAGTACCCAGGGCACCGCCAGCAAATGGGGCCACAGTTGGGGGGGCGGGGGGGTTCGGTCCGAGCTGCGGCTGACTCTTCCCCAAGCCGAGACGAGCGGCCGGTCAACACAGCGCGCTACGAGACCCTTTTTTAGACACAGTGAAAACAGAGTAGAGGACAAATGACACAGCTTCGACGTCTAAAACACACACGGCAATGCTGAAACACTATATTGACACGCCGATTGGGACAATTTCTGGTATGCAGCCGCCGTGCACACTCAACGAAGCCGTAGACGAAATCCGTATTTGATGGCCGGGAGCAAAGCGCGTTCCGATTGCTACAGTAAACCCCTTTCTAGCTGGGTTTGTGATTGCGCAGAGCTGCATTTTGTCTACCTTCAAGCGACTTAGCAAACTTTATTTCAGTGGGTGCTCAGAACATCGCGAAAAACGCACCGCCCCGCGGCGGCCGTGGCCAAAACCGGAGCTGGGGTGGAGGGGGGGGATAGTGAGGTGATCAGTTTATTCTAGGGAATGTGTTTTGGAGGTGAATTTCATAATATTTTTACGAGACATCATCATGAAGCCTGGAACATCGTCAAAGAGGGAAGAGGAAGAAGACGCTAAGAGTAACGCGCTTGGAGTTCGCTCTCTTGCTTGGACGGCACGTGATAAATCGTACTGTGCCTTCTGTACATACCGGACTACCGCGTATCATTTGGTGAGGGTGCTGCATGCGGACGATATCACAACGTAAGCGGCCAAATATGGCCCAAAGAATATGCCCGGCGTGCTGCGCGAAATTGCTCCGGTTTCACTCGAGGTGTGCAGGATATTACACTATCAGTACTTACGTAACTCAAACAGCTCAAAACTCGGGAGCAGGCAGTACTCGGGCCTTCTGCAATATCACCATGTTCTTTATAGAGCCCTGTGTAGGTCACCTCCACAAGTAAGCCCGCATGGATTCTTTTGAAAAAAATTTGCTGCCAATAATGGCGATTTTTTGAGGCAATCTGTTAGGGATGCTTAGTATACATTGTGTACATAGATGCTTAGGGATACATAGTATTAGGGATGCCATTCGTTGGTTAATGTTATATGTAACGTATTTTTTGGGGAGGGGGATTGTGTTCGTGAGGTTTGAAGACACCCTGAAAAATGCAAATCGGGTGAAAAAAAAGCTTTCTCTTCCGGAAAAACGGCATTTCGGAACTGGGACTATAAACTCAATGCTCCTATAAAGTCTCCCCACGTGTTATCGTAAGCAATCGTAAAGTGTTGCGAAACGTTTCTTTATTTGCATGAAACTGTGCGCCGTTACATAAATACTGCCTTTGCTTGAATAGAGTTTCAGACATATGTGGACCTTACTCAGTTGTTCTCGCCGAAAAGCCCACTACATCGCAACGCTTCCAAATAAAAAAATCAAGCAGTTTAACTCAAAGTGAAAGAGCCGGAAATGCAGAGCAGAGATTCGCAAGAGGGATCTGGCGCCATTATCCGGTCATTCCTACCACCCCTCACACTATTTGCGTCACAAACTAACTCCTCTCTTGATGAATTTACCGGAGGTTTGTAGAATGCAATTTAAGTTTCCCACCTCGCTGTGCCCGCGCGACCCCAGCCTGGAAGAAGCCGATCGGAGTTTCTGTTGCTTTGCTGCTAGCTTTTTTTGTGTATGTGCTAAAGCATCACTGCGCCATTTTAAACACGTAGACTTCCTTTCCTTCCACGGCTACTTCTTTTCGGTTACTACAGTAAAACCAACCCATTGAGCATTATTAACTAATGGAATGGGGGACCGCCGATTAAGTACATGAATTTCGCTTCAAATTTTCCAGCAGTTTTTTTTTTGCGCTAACTAACGGGGACATTTAGGTCTAGTGCCAGTGGTCACAGAAGTTTCGCACGATTTTGCTTATACAAAACAACACCGACAATACGACCTTCAAATGGAGCACGCGAAGCGCCGTATGACCGGGGGTCGTGTGATCGGGGTACGGGTAAATTTCCCCTTAATAGACGGCCTCACGTGACAGGTGGGCTGAGAACCTATTTAAAGTACTTGCGAACTCCCGTAATTTGCGAACCCGTAACTGAAATCGAGGACGAGGAGGAATAAACTTTTATTAAACATCAAGAAGCTGGTATCAGGGGCACCCGCCCCTTGAGAGGAGTCCTACGTCTAGGACCCCTTGGAGTCTAACGGTGTTCTTTGCTCTCTCGACCAACGTTTGCTGGTCGAAGAGGTCAGAACTGGTCAGCATATCCACCCACTGCTGAAAGGAGGGATTGGGGTTTGGTGTGAGTTGCGGCGTGTGGGAGCACTCCCAAACGATGTGGTATAGGGTGCCTAAATTTTTAAAAATAAAACCTCTATTTGGTGCCCCTCCTCCCCTCCACGGTGTCCACGCTAGACCGCCAGCCATGCACCCCGCGCTACGCGCCCGTGCCGTCCGACCATGGCGAAAAGGACACCCTCTTTTCTTTCCTCCATGCGTCCGACGCTATTTATTCCCCGCCCGCCCCGCGCCTCGCGCGCGCTAAATAAGGCCAGCGTGGTAGACCAAATTGAGAGGGGAAAAGGCGAGAGTTGGAACTGCCAACACCAAGCGAAACGAACAATAGTACGAGACGGCGGAGTACGAAACAGGAGCGGAGCGACAACGTGGCTTTGGAAGAGACTGATAAGCGGAGCAGAGAGAGGGGGCCAGAGCACGCCGCAAAAGAGAATAACTTGAATCAACCAGGCCAAGAAAGCGGCTGTTGGGTTGCGTCGTATGGGTTTTTACGTTCGTCGGATCGATGATAGCTTCAAATCGGCGGACTTCCGGGCCACTTGTCTGGACTTTGACTTCTGGCGGTTGGCGCTTTGGTTGACTGCGGCCGACCAGTACCCGCCAGCTTGCTTGCGTCTGCTGGCCTGCGGGGCTTCGAACATAAGGCAGCGTCGAATGAATGTTAAGAATAAAACAAGATTGGGACGACGCGGCGAAGCGCTTTAAAAAATGAGAAAAACACCGGTTTATCCCCGCCAGGATGCGTCGTATGAAGCGGACCACGTGCACCCGAGCGTAGTATTCTAGGGGTTTTTAATGCATTGTTTCTATCGGGGGTATGCTGACACCGCGGTGTTCCATCGTAAGAACCGGGTCACCGTAAGAGAAGGAACGCATAAGCGGGGTTCCACTCTATAAACATCCTGATTAAGCCTCCTCTCGACTTTTTGACGGAAGGCTGAGTCAAAAAAAGAGCGGGTGTCTTTTCAAAGCCTCTGTTTGGGTTCGTGACGCAGCAGGGCTGCTCTGGTTTGGTTCCTTACGCCGGAAACTGCGGCCGCCAGATAGAGCGACCGCATAGCATTAGGACGAAAAGCCTAGCCCTAAAATGCTCTGCATTTAAAGCTTATACTGGCTAGGTTCACGTTGCATCGAGGCAATGGCCAGAGACAGCAGAAGTACTTTTAAGCGAAATTTAAAAATGAGTATATTTAGATATAGTAAATACATGTACATTAAAGTATAAGCACTCGGAATAGGAGGGGAGTAGACACCGACACGAGAGGAAAAATACAAGACGGCGCTTTTATGACAAAAATATTTATGAGAACCATCCTCCAAACTTGCATTCTGCGGCCAAACCGCCGTGCTCTCGCATCATAAAGCAGGGCTACATTACATCACATATCTTTCTTTCTTTATATCTTTTGAAACAATTAAACAAATGGCTTGGGTGATATTGCGAATGGTAAACCATGCTTAACTGGGCCAAGCCACCCTACAGCTGTAGAGGCATTGAATGGTGCAGTTGTTTACAATTTTCACGCAAAACAAAAACAAAAGCATGTAAACGAGTGCGCAACAGAAACAACAAACTGTGTCACATCCTGTGAACAACAGAATTTTTTGTTCCCGGCATTGCATAAACACTGGAATTACAATTGCGAATTTAGTCAACATGAACTGGTGTTAACACCGAGCAACAAAAAATGCAAGTTAGGTATATAAAAGAGAACACTGGGAATATGTTTTCGAACATTTCAATTTTAAATTACTGCATGCATGAAACACTGAATATTAATACTTATTTTCCTCGTGTGTGTACGCCCCAGCTATCGTTCAAGATACTAAACCAGTAACTGCGTGATAAAATGCGGGTCCATTTACATTAAAATATTACCAGAAATTGCTGCTTAGTTCTGGTATTTGCTTATTCCATATATACCAGAAATCAAGAAATCCATGCAGTAAAACAATCATTGGACGGGTGTCATTTTTATCACAGCCTGTTTTGACATAATGAAAGGTAATATTCTGTAAAGAGAAAAGATATTAGGGTAATTACAAATAGTGCTCCTCCCACATCATCTTTACCGATGCCCAAGATCTGGATTCGTGGCTGAACGCTCTCGACGTACTGGTGAAGTATATTCATTCAAACAGAAAAATTTTTAAATAACAGTTACTTATAGAGATTATGGGGGGTTCCTTACATTAAGGCTCTGGTGGAAGTCGAAACAGTTTTTCGTGCAACGCGAGTTTTCTGCAATAAAACAAATCTCTACTGAATAATTATAATTTCAAACAGCTGAAACGTAAGTACGACATAGCTTTATAAAGGAAAATACAAGGTATAGCTGGGTAGTAGAAAGCAGTAATTTATGTGACCTTAAAATTCCTAGAAAACTAATATCAGGAGATAAGGTGTTTTAGCTACTGGTTTAGTCTAAGTAGGGCACCTCACATAGTCACCAGGGGCATAACCCTGGCAGCACTATTGAGCTGGGCGCTGTTTTGATGCTTTTCCACAAGTTTGCGAAGTTATAGTATGAATGGGGCTTATTAGAGGACACACGGCGACGAACCAGTACCTGATGTTGTCATACTGGCGTGGACAAAAAGTGGGGTATTAGCGAACCCTAAATTCACTTCGGTGTATTTAAATTATATACCCATTTCGAAATTACAGTACGCATAACTTTTCATAGGTCCTGGTCTTACGCACCAATGCAAACTGCCAGTTTTTTTTTATACGGTGCTGACTTCTAGCTCCCCATAAACGAGGCGTGTGCTTACGAAAGTCATTATAAACCAAACCCGAGTCACTTCACGCATTTCGTGCTTAGATTTACCAGGATGACGCATTTCAATAATATTAAAATACCAAAGAAGAAATTATAAAACCCTCCGAAACACATTTTCGCTTTCTGAAAAAAATATATATTTCGTGTAAAACACGTATTTCGCTAAAAATTGCCTTCGTTTTTCGTCACGTTGTTTCTAAACACCCAAAATAATCTGATGGCGATGAATTTATCTTGACAAAGATTTCCACCTTTTTGCTGAGCAGCCATTGAAGATAAATAAATCATTTTCGTATAAAAACGTCTGCAATGACGACGCCTAGCGGACATGTATTTTCTAGAGTTGCAATGAACTAAACCCAAGATGTGAATTACCAGTTTTTATGAGTTGTTGCTCATTCAGCTCCAATAAGTATTATTCCGCGGCGTCAAGAAAGTATTTTTTTATTTTCAGGAAACGCTGTAATTATCGAGAAATAGTTCTCTACCATGCGTCCGGAGGGGGGGGGGGGCATAAAGTACGGTCTCCTGTTCTAGTCATGAATGCCCACCGAAACGTGTAAAATAATAAAAAAACGAAGCACGGGCAGTTACATTTTCTGCTTATCCATTTGTACGATTTACAATTACTCCGTCAGCATTTCCAACAGTAAGCTGCGTATGCACATCCCTAATGATTCCGTTTAGCAACACCTAAGGAAAAGTGTCCTCTCTATCCGTATTCTGCAACCTTAGATTTCAGTCAACCTAAAGAACAAGCAGGGTTCCGTAAAGGCTATTCAACAATGGACCATATTCACGCGATCAATCAGGTGATAGAGAAGTGCGCTGAGTATACTGAACCCCTATATGTAGCCTTCAAAGATTCTGACAGAGCATTTGACTCGGTCGAAACCTTAGCAGTCATTCGGGCACTACGAAACCAGAGTGTAGATGAGCATTATGTAAGAATACTAGAGAATATCTACAATGGGTCCACAGCTACCATCATCCTCCATAAGGAGCGCAGTAAAATACCTATAAGGAAGGGCATCAGTCAAAAAGACCAATCTCCCTAATGATATTGACAGCATGTTGACAAGAAGTATTCAGAAGATTGGATTGTGAACAGGTGGGAGTAAAGGTTCCAGAATTTCCCTTTTGTTCAGTTCGGCTATGTGGTCTACGCAACTTCCTCCTACGATGTATGCAGTGAAATGCGTTGATACGCTTTTTGGCGGGAACCGGAAAACAAAAGATATTATATGAAAGTAAACCTACGATTTGCTGATGACATTGCCTTGTTAATTAAGTAATTTTGCAAGGCATGGCACTGGGAGTACAGCCGTGGGCCTGAAAATTATTATGCAGAAAACAACCTCGGGACAGCACAGCGGTTTGAGATAGGTGGCGAGGCCGTGGAAGTACTAAGAGGCCAAGTTGTAAACCTGACGATTTGCTGATGACATTGCCTTGTTAAGTAATAAAGGGGGGGGGAATTGCAAGCATGTTTACCGCACTGGACAAAGAGTACAGCCGTGGGCCTGAAAATTATTATGCAGAAAACTAAAGTAATAATCAATAACCTCGGGACAGCACAGCGGTTGAGATAGGTGGCGAGGCCGTGGAAGTACTAAGCGAATATATCTACTTAGGCCAAGTTGTGTGACCGCCCAACCATGAGGCAGAGATAATTCGAAGGATAAGTAAGGGTGGAGTGCATTCGGCAGGAATTCTCAGATAATGCATGGCAGCCTGCCCATTTTTCCTTAAGAAGAAAGTGTATGTCAGCTGCATCTTACCGATCTTACCGGTACTCACCTACGGGGCAGAAACTTGGAGGCTCACTAAGAAGGTTCAACTTAAATTGAGGGCGAGTCAGAGGGCAATGGAGCGGAAAATGATAGGTGTAACATTAAGGGACAAGAAGAGAGCGGAGTGGGTCAGGGAACAAACGCGTGTTAAGGGCATATTAGTAGAAATTAAGAAGAAATGGACGTTGGCAAGGGCATGTAATGCGAAAGCAAGATAACCGCTGGTCATTGATGGTAACAGAGTGGATCCCTAGAAATGGCAAGCGTTGCAGGGGGCGGCAGAAAGTTAGATGGGCAGATGAGATCAAGATGTTGGCGGGGATAAATTTGTCGCGGTTGGCACAGCAGCGGGGTAATTGGAGCATAATGGCAGAGGCTTTTGCCCTGCAGTGGGCGTAGATGATGATGATGATGATTATTATGATAGCTTGCTTGCGTTCGGCATCGTTATTTGCCACATTTTTTTAATTCGCAGGAGCGTACGAAACCTGGAGCCGACGCCTGCGTATGCGTGTGTTTTGTTTGTACTATTTCGGTGCAGTGCATTTTCTGTGTGCGCTTTTTATAAGTTGTACAGAACGATCGTTTCGCTATCTTATCCTGCGGGCAGAGCATCGGCTTAGTGAGAAAAATGTTTACAAAGGTTGAAACGACGCTATGCCACATCACTCAACTGTAATTTCTGATTTGGTTGATGTAAACACACACAATTTGGGGTATCTTTACGCGAATTTTTATGAAAGCAAGTGCTGGTGCGAACGCCCATTTGCGATTCGTATTCTCAATTGTAAGTGTATTACGCGCATCTCACATATTGCTAAAAATGGCCATATTGAGAATAAAACTTCACGCCGTTTAATATTGAAATCCACCTGGAACGGGAGAGAATTCCACATACACCTAAAGTGGACTCCGATGGCTACCAAGGAAACCAATACATCATTCTCAAAAACTTCCTAATGAAGTAAGTATTTGCTCTTATCGAGGATATGATTCGCACCAGGGCAAGATTATAGCCGCCGGTCTACCATCCGAGATATAGAGAAGGCTACCCGTTTCTAACGAGCGAAACAGTTGATCAACTCGTATTGAGAGATGGGTTTTAAGCCGCCACTATAGAAGTAACGCCAATATAGAGTATGTTTCTTTGAGGATTATCTTTCGTTCAACTTCGAAGACTACGAAACATGCGTAACTTTCAGTTCTATCAATTCGGCTGCAATAAAGCTGTTTCGAAATCTTTCTCAGACGTTCTGCCACCGTTATGTTTTCATAAAACTGGTCTAATGCTATACGAGGTAGCCGTACCATTTCTCCTATATTTTAAACAAACCGATTTCAAGAAAATATACATTGGTGATGCAGTATTGTAGACGCACGCTTGCTTTATTGCAGAACTTAAAAATAATTCACTTTCCTTAGAAACAATAAATATCCACAGCAGACACCCAATCAGATGTGTGAACATGTAGCTTTGTCCAAAATTACAAAAATAATATGGTCCCTGACCCCGATAACTAACCGCTAGGACATACTCTTCTGGTTAAAACAATATCCGGAATTTTAAAATCTCAAGCACAAGTTGATTATCCAAGGCGCACATTTAAAATTCGGATGTTTTTTTTAAATAGAAGCCTAATAACGGTAACACTATTTGGTTCATTTCTTTTGGTTTATTCTTTGTTTATAGACAAACACTACAAATTCAAAATGCATTTTAATATAATGATGGGTTTTATAAGTTTGCCAATTTAAAATTAAATGACAAAATACTGTAGAAAAAATTATTATAAAAAAAGTAATTGGCGAGAAAAAAATGTTGAAGTACAACTACATATTAATGCACATATGTACCACATTCAACACTAAAGCACTGTAGTTTGAATAATCTAATACTTAAAACCACAAGGTAATCCACAAAAGTTGCCGGTGTCGGAAAACCTAATCACTATGTTTCAACGTTACTGCAGCCAACGGGAGTGCAGTTTACAGCCACTGATGCTACGTTTCACCACAGTGAGCGCGACAGTTAAACACTAACGTTCACCACAGAGCCTTTTCACGAGAGATGGTACGGGTGTGACTGGTGGACATTTTTAATTGTGACGAAAACTTTATGTATAACTTTATCTCCACAGGGGAAAACAAATCTCCAGTTATTTTGTGAAAACAAATTTGTGTTCCCCAAAGAAATCATAGGGTCCGCTCGGGACACTGGCCCGTTGAGCGACTTGTGCAAAATGCAAAATTTCTACCACCGTAAAAGAAAAACTGCGGCAGCTATCGCCCTAGTTCTCATAAGGTGAAAACTTTGCGCAATCTCAAACAGCTTAACGTATTCGTGTGAAGAGTGCAGAACAAATGTCTTGAAATAAAAATTGCCTGGTTAGACAATTGTCTGAAACTTGCGATTGTGTGGGGCCCTTTTCCTCGGCAACTAAAGCAGACAGGCAATTCAAGTTTTTTTTTGTTATTCTTCTGTTCTTGTTCAATTTGCGCGGGAATTTTGGTTTAGGTCGTCAAGACGGGTACGTTTCAAAGAAGCACTCAGCTGTAGCTAGGCTGCGAATTATAGTATATTTTGAAAGCCATTTAAAAAAAGGCCATCACCGATTTTTTTCAGACTTTCACAAATTCAAGCAATCGTCGCTGTCTACTATCGACATCAAAATAGGTTGCACTATTTTTGTTGTTTTGCAGCAGCAAAGGCCAACTTTTGCTTTGCGGGCAGCTTTGCAGTGACATAACCATGTGGTTTTTAAGAAGAATATGACCGCAATGAAGCGAGAGAAAAGCCAGTTAAAAAAGAAAATCATTATACAAACATTCCGGTGAGCATGCTTTGCTGAAATGAAGCGTCATTTAAGTACCCAGCCCTTGGTGTCCCCAAAACGTTCGCTTCAAAAATTTGTTTTGCCACTTGCAATACGGGTATGGGGTGATTGCTGTTTTCCCCATAATATTGTAGTGTGTGCCATCAGGACCCAAATAAAAATTACTATTTGCAAACGTATTTGAAGGTATGGGTGTATAAATTGTTCTGTAACAAAATTTTTATAAAATGTCATTGCTTCATGACGCCCTGTGTTACGTGAAGTGACAACAACAGTTGTTTGGCGGTGATTCCGGTTTCTCCTAATCAAAGTAGCAGTTTTCTTGGGGCAAACGGCCGGCTTGCGCATAAGGGAATTTTAATTGCATGCCTAGAATATTGTTGTTTGTGTTTTCTACATCGCAACTGTTTGTTTGATATATCATACAGTTTTTCTGGTAACGGCTGGTGCTACGTTTCCCTCACCCTAACTGGGTGTGCACATTCTCTAAACGTTTATCGAAGTAAGGCAAAAAGAATTTAGCACAGGCGTCCTTGAAAAGCGGCAAAATGCCTGCAACAAATATCTGCGGTGACGAAACAGCGGCCGTCGGTGCACCTGAGACGATCAAGTGGCTTGTGAATTGGGGAGGAGAATTCAACCTTTGATAAAAAACTGAAGGTCTGACGTTATTTGGCGTGATATTTCTGTGCTAGCCTGATACCACAATTTTGTATTTCCCATCAATGTTGTTTTACAGACTTCATACTTGCCCTACGATACTTTGTATTCCCCCCCACCGATTTCGGAAGGGGATTTCTGGAAACGCTTCCCATAGACATGTAGCATTATTATTCGCAACAAGCAGTAGGTCACAGCTTCAGACGAGAACTGTTTTCTGGAAACATACCGAAAAGAACTTGTCGTCTCCAATCGATTAAGTGAAAAACGCTACCCGAGCCTCAATACGTCAAAACACCATAAATAAAGAAGAAAGATAAACAATGCCGTACAGAAATGTTTACAAAGTGGTGACTCCCAAATGTGGTGTTTCCAAATTCAGGTGGCATCGTTCTATTCTTGGGAATGAAGATTTCGTTGCCGTGCAATATCTGTTGAAATTCCACATATCCTTTCATCCAGAGTCCCATTGTTGTTGCGATTGTAAAGAAAATAACCTTGGCTATAGCGGGTGGTAGCCACATTTTCCCTGGAACAAAAACCGATTAGGAACGTTAACGAAAATATGGAGGTATTAACGTATTGTGTGCATTCAGTTGAGAGTACATACAATAAAATGAAGCGCCAACCCAGGAAGTAGTGTAGTATTGTTTGCTAACCTAAACATAAAGTACGTTTGCTAACGTACTTGGGAATGCCACAAGACATAACTAAATACCACTTTGCAAATGCTTTTTCGAAATTTGTACAGAATTGTAATAAAAGGTTAGCATAAACTTGGAGCGTATAAACATTCCCCGAGGGTGATTCCGGAACATCACGACGACGCAGGTGGCCCGAAGCCGTGCGCGTGGTTTGCCTAAAACCTTACTACGCAAGACGACTTACTTTTATTTTTGTTTGTTCGGAGTGTCGTTTTATTTTAGCAGCGGGTCAATGCCATCTTAGAGGGGGTGGGGTAGGAGTAATGGCATGAACTTTGTATTGGATCTGTTTGTTGTTGTTTTGTTTTTGACGCCCGGGCATAATTATCTGTGTTACAAGTAAAGGGCTTGTTCCGATTTTTATTTTTTGTGCCGCGCGTTTTATCTCATTTGACAGGGAGAGTGTTTCGCCCTTACGTCACTAGTCTAGAATATTCTTCGTTGATCTACAGTGTACTCCAGATAATTTGACGGTTAGAGAAGCACTCGCACCGAAAGATTTATTAAATAGCCGCACAGCTGACGCCGCGGCATTATTTTCGCCGACACTCGCCCACGCACGTCACGTTGTTGACAGCTGCTTCGCCGCCTTGTGTTTTTTGAGTTGTTAGGGCAGCACAAGTTCGCTCCAATAAACGTGTTTTTCCTTCAAGCCAACTACGTCATCGTTGGTTTAGTGACAATTCGACTTTCATATAATATCTTTTGTTTTCCGGTTCCCGCCAAAAAGCGTATCAACGACATTTCACTGCATATATTGTAGGAGGAAGTGTCCCAGACCACAAAGCCGAACTGAAAAAAAGGGAAATTCTGGAGCAGAACTGATATTACCCTCCGCAACGCATCTAATTCCATCTGAAGTGCGCAGGCTATCTCGTTGCATTTGCTGGCCCTCCCCTCCTAACATTCGGGGTCAATGAACACGAACTAAAGTAATTTCAATCGAAACATGACGGAGTAATGCTTAGGGTACTTTACTTGCGACCTGAATTTATTAATCCTTGCTTACTGTTTGGTGTTACAGTGGGGCGTTGGGTGGGCAAAACACAGTTTTAAAAACACTGTTTCGGATGAACTTGTGGTTTTAAGCATTTGTATCTCTGGTTGAATTAAACCCTGAGAAAACGTCGTAACTTTGTTGAAATATGAATATAGCGGGAGAAGCTATTGAGGAGATTCCAGAAATCGTTAACACTTTTCTAATTTTCTGGCAAAGCTGTGGCTTTACATATTGTTTCTCAGAAAAGGTGTGCGCTTCTGTGTAGGAACTGGAACATCTATCCACTTAATAAATGCCGTTCAGGGTACAAATTGGAATTCCTATACAACTTTGGGTTTGCATGTTACCAGTGATCCCCAGTCACTAACTGTGCATTATCTATCGAATATTCGTGGCAGGTATGGTTGCTCTTAGGTCGAGAAGGATTTTATTCTCTTTATTGTGATGTTCTTTTTCATAATTGAACCGGAAATTTGGGTACAATATATTGGCTGATTTGGTTATAATGGCTGTAGGTTGAGATTTCAGCGCGCACAAAATGCAGCCACTCTGGCGATCTTTGCGATGAATGTTGTCTTGAAGTGTGACACGGGTTTCTTCTTGGCCTTAAGTGTGCCGCTCTGCCAAAACTGACTTTGCGAGGTCGTACCCATTCCCTTTACTCCGTCAATTTTTTTGTCGTTGTTGTCCCCTAATGTTTCTCCGGTGTTTTACTTTAGGCAAATAAGTATGATTCTTTCTCCTTGGTAGGCCGGCGTGAGACTGTTGTGGGCGTTTACATTCTTTCGTAAAAATCTCTTTTTGTGTTACTTAAGAAATGCGAAATGTAAAGTAAAACTGTTTATCTTCAACGCCCTTGCAATGTCTGATGCGTTGTTATTTTGATCCCCAAACTTGTGAACTGTTTCCGCCCGGCAGTTTAAAACCATGTGACTGTACAGCCGTTTTGTGTCAGAACACATGGGCCACAAACGTGCTACTTAATATCGTTTTCAGTAAACATTGCTCTGCACGGACGAATTTCTGTTCATGCAGCTATGTTAACTTCCGAGCAAATGTTAGTCGCAAATGTGATCTCGGGAAGCCTAAATATCTACATGTGCTACAGCTAACGTGCGAAGGTGCGGTTTGCGGCGCCTTCAAAAAGTACCCCTGTGCCTGCTCCACCTTTACCACCCAATGTCCGGCGATTCCACAATACGCACCTCAAACATGTCATAAAAGCTCCTCAAGAAATAAGAGGTGTATACTATTATACGTCATGCCAAGTGTGCCCTGTTTATACCACCAATTCGTCCAGCTGATCGGCGGTTCTGGAGCTCAGGCTGAAAGCCTACTGGCAACTAACGACCGTCTCCGGCATTCATACCACTCACAGTAAAACATTTACATTTGCCTGAGGGCTACGAAAGCCTCTCATATGCAAAAAAAGATACATAAAGCAATAGTTATCAGAAACGAACTCACCGGGAACCCGTTAGAAACCTTTCAGAAAACTGATCAAGCATGATTGAAGTATGCCGTTGCTTGAATAAGCGAGAGGCTTCAAAGGTTATGTTAGGCATGAGGTAAATATTCACAGATATCGTTTGTTTATGTCGAACAAGCTTCGTCTTCAGAATTACCTAACAACTTCCATGCCGTGTAATTTCTTTGCAGTCTCGAACCGGCAATATTGTGCACGCGTACTGTAACCTTCACAAAAGCTGGTCAGTTTCTCCGGCGTTTTAATTTAGGCAAATAAATATGATTCAGCGCGCACTTGGTGCATAACTAAATAATACGAAAAAACGAGGACGCCGTCGCATAAATACTTGCAGCTAGCAAAAAAGAGTGAGAAGTCTCTTTATAGGGTAAATGGTATTTATGCACAGTTTTATTATGATATGAAACTAATTTTTTATACACGACAGGGATACCTGGAAGTAAAATTCCTACACGTTCCGGTAGAGTATTGTGCCCCTTCAGTGCTGTTTGAAAGCCGTGCTGTGACATTTTATGATAAATTATGCCTACTTTAAATATAACGCAAGAAATTCTCAAAAATACGATGCATTGTCAGGTGAATCTTTGTTACGTTACTTTGCTGCAAACCATTTGGTTATCACTGAATAAATCTTTTGCAGTTTTAAAGAGCAACACTTGCACTGTAGCATTCCAAAATTATTTGGCTGCGAAGTAAGCCATCGTGTTGGTACTTGAACACTTAAGCCTTAATAACGATAATATATATATATATATATATATATATATAATATATATATATATATATATATATATATATATATATATATATATATATATCAGAAGCTTTTAGGAAATCCCCAACATGTATTTGATTATTTCAAAAAGATATCACTTGTTTTAAAACCTCTGAATAACGTCAGCAGCTCTTAAGTACTATTCTGTTAACTGCGACCTCGACTGAACAACAAGTACAAGATGTTATCTGATTTTTACAAGATTAGTTCGTTTACCTCACCGAATAGTGCAGGGTCTGGACGCTTTCTATCGCCTTTTCCCGAGGCAGTGCTTATATATATTGTTTGTGAGCGAGAACGTACGGTAGAAAGGGTACTAAAATTGCAAGAATAAACCCTACATCTGTAAGACGTCTTCTAGGCAACAAAATGCCCGTAGCACGCCATTTAAATCCCATAAAGTTGAAATGCCACAAACAATTTTCCCTGAGAGCAGCTATCCCTCACTGAAAAATGTGTCAAGAAAACTACAAGCATAAGCAATTTTTTGCCCACATGCGTCACTTTCTCCGCTGGTGTTTTTGCAAATGTCCCAACAAAACTTTCTGAAATCGACGTCTCAGTCGTCGCATGTTGGCTTCAAGCGAAGGAATGATTCACAAGTATGCTTAAGGACTCCAAATTTCCTTCGGTATTGTCGCTCGTGGTCAGCATCTTCCATAAAACGATACCATATACACGACAGCAAAAAAAACATTTCTGACTAAAACAGTCTCAAAATTTCTAGTTAAAATTGGCATGTATAAAATAATGTTCTGTGTCTTTAAAAAGACACAACTGGAACTCTTGCGTCCCTTGGTTTACGTATACAGTACATTTATTTTTCCTGACATTTGAGATCGAATAAATTTTACTTGCTGCAATTGTGTCCGGTTTACCGAAAGCCTCCTATTACAATATTCCCGTATGAACTCACAATCTAAATTATCGCTTAGATCAGCATAAACGCATATTCAAAATAAGAAATTAAGTAAAGATATTTTTCCAAACGTAACTGAGACACAATATACATGCTTTAAAATGCAGCATGCATGAGTTTGGCCTCTAGTGACCCCCTTTGAAATCCCGCCGGTTTATTGCTTGCCAATCAGTGACCTCATGGGTCCTTCCACGCTAACTGCTTAGAGTGTAGCATTGGTTGTAGCAAGGATGCTGGTCGCTTCGATGATGCAGCTGCTCCTATGGTTAAACTTAGGCCTTAAAAATTTTGGTTATATTTTTGGAGAGTGCTACTTAGTAATTGACAGTAAAGTGCATCAATGCTTTTCTGGTTAGTAAACCCCGGCCGCTGTTTCATACAGGCACAAAAGCTCCCGCCAGGGCCGCCGCTGACAGAGAGGGTACATTCTGCGCCCGCAC
The DNA here is from genome assembly GCA_013339765.2 of Haemaphysalis longicornis. NCBI lineage: Eukaryota > Metazoa > Arthropoda > Arachnida > Ixodida > Ixodidae > Haemaphysalis > Haemaphysalis longicornis. Next base: position 18,801 of record JABSTR010003141.1, on the reverse strand, counting down.
CACCCGCGCGGACGGCGCTCCGCTGAAGCTGCTGCCCGTTCGAGGCAGCTGTTGATAACCCAGAGAATACTGTGCTGTCACCCATACTTAGCTTCACATAAAATGGGGTGTCTGCTTTCATCTGCAGAAAAGTTTTCTTCGCTTGCCTTTGCAAGATATCAACGCTTTATTAGAACGAGTCGGGCAAATGTAGCAATTGTGCACGTACGGGTTGACGCAGAATTTTTTATATCTCGCTCAATGCAGCCTCAAATTGTCCTTCGTTTTTAGGCGAAGGTTATTTACGCATTTTTTGTGACTCTGCCGAAGCCGGACATTTCGAAATTCGCAAATGTGGGCCGCGGAACGAGTCCTGCGGAGACGCCGGTCGCACGAGTAATATGCAATCTGATCGTTACGCGGCTGGTGTTAGCCGCAGTGGCGGTACCAACAATAAACATATAAATTTCCCATGGTTACTGTTTACTGTTGTTACCTTCAGTGCTATGCGCTTATTGCGTGCAGCTTCGGCTAAAATTTTGAAGTGCCAGCGATAAAATTCTCTTCGCGTGAATACAGGCTGGTCTGTGTGATTGTTACTCACTTTAATATCGAGTTTATCAAGCTCTCTTATTTAGTTCAGATTTGATGGTGATAACTTAAAATAAATTAAGCAGGATTTTAAATTTGGCCCGCAAGCATTTTTAGCAATGAATGAAGTAAGGCAAGTGTATTTTTATTGCTCCTCTAGGGTCCTGAACACTAAGTTTAATCAATCGACAAACAACTGCTCATAAATGGCCAAAAATAACTTTAAAGTCATGGCAGAGTTTTTACAAACGTGTCGACCAACGAACGTAAATGCAATGACTGACGCCAGACTTCGCCGGTCACATGCGGCTACTCACCCTCTCCTGCGTGGCCGCGTGGTTCGGCCGAAAGACGCTGACGTGCGCGCGACGCGTGATTGCGCGTTCATGTGGTTCGGGCTTAAACCCGCCTAAAATATTCAGCGCGTTTCAACAGAAAAAAATTAACAGACAAAATAACAAGAACACGCACTCTGCCCGCACTTTTTCATATAGTGCAACAAAAGAAAAACACGGATAGGAAACACTGAGCCCACGGTCGATTCCCTTTGCCTTACGACACATAGCCCGAATATCTAACAAGAAAAAGTCTTTGTGCGTTAGAAATTTTCCGCGCAGTCTTGGAAGACCTTCAGCGTATATGCAGGCAGCGTAGCAGTAGCATCCTAAGGGATTTTTTTGTAAACGTGGCATCAGGTAGTTTGATACCGAGGTGGTAGGTTATAGTCGAATTAAGCAGGAGCATGGCCACGTAATGAGAGGTTGAGTGCGCCCTTCATGGCGCGGCCCTGTGAGGAGGCGCGGCGACAAGCCTAGCCAAAAGAAAGGTTCCGATCCCTTCGGTACGATGGCAGTGGCTCAAAAAATATCCCGAAGGTAACTATGATTCTCACAAGAAGCGTTTAGTGGAGACGGCTGCCATACCCAAGTTTGCCATTTATTGGGTACCCCGACGGAGCTACTACAAACGCGGTGCTCCGTTGAAAAAGCGCCGCAGCCTCTGAAAAGGTTGCGTCGATTAGCGCTCCCGTCGCTGAAAAAAAAATTACACCATCTTCCCGCAGGGGATCCTGAGTAGTATGCAAAACATCCATGAGGTCGAATCAAGTGCCCATTAGTTTTCAACTCGTCGTTTCCGTTAGGTTGAGGTACGTAGCTATCGTTATATTTACAGTTTGGTTTCCTGTGTAAATACCACACTTTTCAATTACCGGAACTACGAAATGGGAAATTGCGTTCAGCCCATGGCTGTTTCGCACACTACTCAGGGTTCCCCTACGGGAAGATGGTGTAATTTTGTTAGATGCGACGGGGCAATGTCCCTCCCTTGTCTTTGTTGCGCCATCCACACTCCCACTGCGCATGCTCGGCTTGATGAACGCCCGTTGGTGTCTTACCCTTTAATGGCTCCTGGAGCGACAGTGTTTCCGGTGTCTTCCTGGGCCTGCCCGAGATGAGTCGAGCATGCGCAGTGGGGGTTTGAACGGGGCTACAACAAGGGAGGGACATAGCCCCGACCATGAGATGCTGTAGCAACGGTGTTGCCGGTGTCTTCCTGGGCCGGCACGAGACGAGCACGCTTCCCCTTAAAGGGCTCCTGGAGCGGCAGAGTTGCGGGTGTCTTCCTGGGCCGCTAGATGGACGGACGACGGACGACGAACGAAGGAGCCAAGAGGAAGAGATGCTTTGCATCTAAAACATTATTTTTCGGCTAGAACGAAGTGCTTCCACCCACGGATGGGCCCTGTTGGAGTGTTTATACAAATCTGTGCACTTTTGCACGTGCATAGACGAGCTGCACGTCAAAAGAAAGTTATTCGACGTTAACCGAAAGTCGACAAAGCTTCCGCATGCATAAATCAAAGAAAATGCTCGAAAATAAAGAATGCCAGTCGCGCAGGCGGAAAAGGTAGCAGTGTAGTTTACATGTATGCGTTGACCATTGCAAAACAAGGAAACAGTTGCGTCATTGGCTTAACCATGAATTCTCGTTTTGGTTGGTATTATAGGTAGTGACCTTTACAATAGGCATTGATCGGTACGACCGCTACTTTTTATGCGAGGAGTCGCCGGCCGCACTGTCAGCGAAGAGAAGCTGCGAGTTTGGGGATTAAAATTAGCCCTATGTGACGGAGCGCGCAGTCCCTACACGGCAGTCTTTTGGCGCACAACTGCTCCCATTATCTCGGTACGGCGCCGATGGGCAGGTCGCTAACTATAAAGCTGTTGGGGGTTTTAAATAGTAAGCTTTAAAAGCATAAAGAGAACAGCGTAGTAATTTCACGTAGTCAAGGTCAACTTAGGGACCCGAAAGCAATAAGGATCATTGGAGCGAACGTGTACTCCGCAAAGGGCGAGAAGAGAAGAAACGTCACAGAAACAATCAGCTAAGTGACTTGCCCACTCGAGCGTTGGCGAATTGGTTGCCGCAAAGTTTGCCGAATTATCTTGTGTCGAATGCTTTTCTTTCTAGAAACGTTAGCACAGACCGAGAACATTGTCGATGAGATAAGAAGTCTGGATTAGTGACGACACGGTTACGCCCTTTCCTTATGAAACAAGACCGTTCGGGGTCACTTACGATAGAAGTAGTGGATTCGCGGTCAGCTGGAAACCAAAGCCACCATGCCACGGTAAAAACACCATTGAAAAAAACAACCTCGGTTGAGTCAAAATGTTTACACGGACACGGACATGTTGTGAGTCTCAAGAAAAGCAGGCGGGTTCCTGTCGCGGTATCGCACTTTTCCACTGCTCGCGCTTATCGGCGTCACTTGGTAAACAGAACGAGACCTTCTCGCTCGTACCTCTGTAGCCAGAGTGACAACCCAGTACGCAGTAATTCTTGGACATTTCCGCCCCGTGTCACCACATAGTATGACCATTGGTGTCACGTCGACTGTTTACTTAAAACTTCCAAAACATCCTGCCGGAACGGCCGCATATTGTGGGAAACAGGCTTTGTCGACGCAGCGTGCTGGTCTCATCCAGCCCCCTCCATCCTACCACCGCCGCCCGGCACCGGCCTCAGCCACATAACAAACTCCTCTCATAGCGTTACGGCGGAGTTCGTCACCAGATAAGTATTGAAGGTCTCTTTGACACAAACGTCGTTGAATATATAGATTGCTCTTCGCCGTGTCTTTGAATACCCCTAACACAATGTGGTAAGGGTGAAGAACACTATTTTATTCACGGGTACAAATCAGTGACGATACGGCAGAAATTTCCAACACGGATAGAAGACGTCTCCAACGAGACATGTGAACAAATATCATAAAGGCTACAGCGCCACTACAGGTACACTGTAATGAAAAGGACCTATGACATCCACAATACCGTGGCCTAAAATATGCTCTGGAGCCTGCGGGTGTGAGAAAATGCTTGGTTTACGTGAAACCGCAAAATATTCACGAATTGAATATTTATTTAAGAACCGCAGGAGGGCGCTGCTTACAGCCTTGCTCATACGGGTTGCTTGCGGACAAAAACGCTTACCCGCGAGCCGGTAGAGGAAGAACTATGCGCAGGCTACGCAAATGAGCCAGAAACCATGCGACATATTGTAACAGAGTGCAAAAGTATCCGCCCAGTCCTCAGTGATGGAGCCATCCAGCTTCCGGAAACCCTTGGATTTAAGGTTAGCGGAAAAGTGAATTGGACAGCAGTAAAGGTTAGTAAAAGACGGTTAGAATGTTGGTGGGAAAAGAGCACAGAACAATCTGGGAAGGCATGTGTACAACGAAGTCAGAGACTAAAAAAAAAATTTCTTCAAAGTATTTTCTTTTTATTGTGATATATTTTTTTATTTGTTTTGTTTGTAATTATTTGGCGAGGTGATTTTACAGCGGCGTTACGACTAAGGCCGCTGTGCAACGCCACTCCGTTACAAAGGGGAATCCACTAAGCATCATCACAATCATCATCATCCCATTGCGTTTTTCGGTAGAAAAACCTTCCTGTAGTGTAGGAGTCGAGGAATATTTGAGAAGTAAAAAACAAATAAAAAGAGAGTCATTCGCATCGTATACCCTTTAAATACAACACGTTTCGATCGTTTCTCATCCCAGCCTGAGTCTTTTCTTCTTTTTGAGGGGGTAGCTATAATTCGAGTTAGTTGGTGTAGTCAGGAGAAACATTTCGCACCCATGTCAGTATTGTAGGGTGAGGTCTTTGGAGTCACGGAGTAGGTAGAGGCATGGCCAGGAACGGTATGTTTGGATCACAGTGCGAAGTCCAAAATTCAAAATAAATTCCGCTGCCCAGCACCGATGCTCGCTGAAATGACCTGAAGTTTCTGTTTAGCCCTGATTTTGTTTTTCGCAAGGTTATTGCTACCCTTCCTCGTTTGCGCCCCTAAATTAACTCTGTGCTCTATCAAAGCTTTATGCAAAGCTTTATGCTGTGACGGCCACTTTCCGCGGAATTTTTATCATTTTTACTACCATCACCAGTAAACCAGTTATTATCTTTACTAGCATCTCCAGTATATCTACGCCTATCTACTACCTTTAACTGATACGAATTGTTTTCTGCGAATTCTGCGAAGCGGAAAGAGTGCGGGTGAACTGCCCAGATACGGTTGCTTTGGGGATGGCTTTGCATGCGGAGTTAGAAATGCCGGCGATTATTTTAGTAATTTCGTGGGAAAGTTGACCATCGGGTGCAGCAGTCACGTATCAGTGGAGAAAGAGGCGAAACAAACGACAGTACCACGCAGACGTTGAACAATACCGCTCCCGCAAACATCATTGCTTTCTAGACTGTTTCCCATACATGACACAACACCTTTCTGCCGGTTGTCAGCCATTTTTGAGCAACCATAGTGCACGCAAAATCAGTCACCGCCTCACAGTAAAACATGGCAGGCTGATAATTAGGCGAGCAGGTTTTGTTGTTACCCTAGCCGAGGATGGTCGCACTGGCGGGATTGCTCTTCACATGCATACGAAGTACTGTCGCTCGTTTCTCCGTTTTTTACCATGATAAGGCAGTAACCACACCACCCATTGGTTCTACCGCGACATGAATAGAAAAGTTCCGTCTTTTTAGCCGGGGAGATTGTCGCCGCAAGATTGCCATATATATTAAAACCGTAGCAACGCGCAAATCAATTCTCCATAAAATTATTGTTCTCAAGATAAAATTACGCTTCATATGGTCACTGAGTTTATTTTTTTGCATGTTTCCCGTGCGTGATCTATTACCACAACTATGTGCTACTTCTATTATTAGCCAAAAAATATCCAGCTTTGGACAGTTGTCTGAATAGCCATTTACTAAAGCTATTTCAGCCATCTACTAAAAATGCCAGCGACACGATGACAGAGGAACAAAAGTAAGGACAAGCGCCGTTTCAACAAACAGCTAGCGAGACATTTTCTTTGACATGCACACTGACATTTCGGGCAACAAACAATATTCCGTTATCCTTCAGTTTTCCGTCTTCACCCAATAAAAATATATTTCTCTAAAAGTGGAACAACGCTTACGTCAATAAAAGTTCCAGCCTTGCTGTAAATGCCCCAAGAAGTATTTTTTGACTGAACTGCATCTTTATTTCTAGCAGCCGTTTCGCGAAACTTGTTGCGAGCAACATAGCCGCCCACTTTTAGTAACAGCTCTATCGGTAATTGTGTTGATAAGTTAAAATTCTTTAACAAGTGTTTAGAATCTATCTTTACCAAATCTTAGCCTAGGCAATTTCGACCTTCCGAACAGGCAATATCTCAGCATATGACTGAAGTTATCATTGGTGATTACGAGATGGTAAAGCTTCTTCAAACCGTAAAACCAAACTCAGCACTTCGCTCTGATGAAATTCCAAATCGCGTCCTTCTTTACTGCGAACATCACTATATAACATATCCGTTCCAAGTTCCACACTACCGTAGAGTTGTAAGATATGAAATACCGTGCCGATTCACAAGACCGATATTCAAGATTTCGTTTCAAATTATTGGTCCAAATTAGTTGAGTAGTGTTTGCTGCAAGAGAGTTGAACGCATAATATACCCTGCCACCTTAAACTATTTGCTAAACAATCATTTCTTTATTGATTACCAATATGGCTTTAGAGCCGCCGATCGCGCATCACTGAACAAATTGAATTTACCCAAGATCACTCAACGCCTTTCGATAATGGTGGACGAAGAAACAGTGGACGGCTTCATTTCCAAAAAAGCATTCGAAGAATTTTCACCACTTTCCTTTATGCAATGTTTATTAGATTACCACGCACTATTTTTCCTGGCTTCAAAACTATCGAACTGGCCAATCCCACAAGGTTGTAATTATAGTTGCATAATCGACAAATATTTCTGCGTCATCTCCTACACCAGATGAGTTGGTCCGTGAACCACATTCATTTCTGATATACAGTCAAACCCTGCTCTAACGAACCCGTATAGAGCGAATTACGGTATATATCGAACAAAAATAATTCAGTTACGGAAATACATGGGAAACATATTCCTTATAACGAAGTTCACATCCGATATATCGAACTCTGGGCGCCTAGAATTGCCACCGAAATGTATGATCTCGCAGCGGCGATTGAGATGTGGATTGGCCGCGACCACGAAGCAAGAGCCGCGACTGAGACATTACGCCTCGCACTAAGCGACGTGACGCCCAATACTTTCCGTAACTGTTTCCGGCGCGTGGAACTCGCGACGGAACCCGCCCTGTCAGCGAGTCCAGACCAAGGCAGCAGCATCGGTGAACTGTGGGAAGAGCTCGCCAGCGTTCCCGATGATGTCGCGAGTGAAATCCGTCCGACGCTTATAATGAAGCGCTTTCGGCAGTTGATGTGCTCCGCCAATGCTTCTTCGATTTTTGAGGACGCGGACTCGAACTGGTGCAAACAATGTTTCGTGTAGAGAATACTATGCTAGTTGAAGCCACCAAAACGAAAGTGAAAACAATAATCACCGGTATTTTTTGTAACCTCGGCAGTTAAGGCGGAAAGTTGCTTTATTACTTGCAATAAATGGATTATTTTGGTATGGTAATGGCTACTGTACTGTGTTCGTTTCTGCATACGCGGATGGCGGAGTTGGTGAGGGATGGAGGAGTGGGGAGCTCCTGCGGATTGCGAACTCGTGACAATAAGCTCGTTATAGGCGGGTTCGGCTATTGGATATATAGTATCGAACTATTGGATATATCGAAGCTAATCGCGGTGCATCGAATTGTCCCCAGTTCTCTATTTAACGTCATGGGTTTTTTCACTAGTGTGTATCTGCTTTTTTTTCTATATATATATATATAGTATAGATATATATATATATATAGATATATATATTATATATATATATATATGAAATCGAAGGAGAACACAGTCGCCCAGATAGCCGAATTGGTATATATAGCGTGGGTTCGGTATGGGCGCGTGTTTTTCTTTCTTTCTCAATAATAATAATAAAATATAATAATCGATATATTATTATATATATACGGTATATATATACGGTCTATATATATATATATATACTATATATATATATATATAGATATATATATATATATATGTATATTACAGATATATATTTTTATATATATATCTATATATATATATCTATATTATATAGATATATAATCTATCTATAATTATATATATATATGTTATATATCTATATTATATATATGTAAAACAAAAACAGACTGAAAATTCTTTTAGGACTCGCTTCAATAATCACAGATCCGATGCGAAAACAAAACCTTATCTCCCCCTTTCAAAACATATCAACTCTTTGAAACACCCGACTCGACCAATTTAAGGCCACAGTGCTCCAATCAGGATTTAAAACCCATTTCGACAGGGAAGCCTGCGAATCTTATCTGATCCACAAATATAACACTCTCACAAGAGGTATCAATGAGTCTCAAGTAAGGCTGTCGTGCCTTCAAACCTAGACCTTGTAGCGGCACGTATCGCACGTTACCACTTCTCAACCGTTGGATGGTTCATCGTTGTCAGCAGGTTACTTTTCCGTATGCTTTAATGCTTCTCCTGCACGAAATCTTGCTGTATCCCATCATTACACTTTCCAAGCACTATGCGGTCTAGTGTTGTGAATAACTTATTTTCTCTGTATGCATCATTGCTCTTTTGCCCGAAATGTCACTTTGTAAGTTATTTTTGTTCACTGCTATGGTTCCCCATGTTCTACGATTTGTACACGTGTATTCTTTGTATTGTTTCGTTTGTCAGTTTGTTTAAAGAATGCTGTGTGCGAATTTATACTGCCATTGATGACTAGCTACGAAGTGTTTTTTTTCCTAGATCACTGGAGATTTGTTCTCGTACGTGCGTCACATCTTTATTTTACTTTTTTCATATTGTGCAAACCCTTGTTACTTGCAAAAATATCAAATGTAAGCTAACAATTTGTTGTATCTATCCATTTCATGTCATGAGCCGGGGGCTCGTTCAACTGCTTTTTTCTGTGTGCTGTTTCTTTGTTTATTTCCTGCCTTGTGTGTCATTTCTCAAAATCCTCGCACAAACTGCGCTCTTCTTGGGTGGCTGACGCACACCTCTGTCGGCGTCGGCGCCCTTCGAGGGTTCGTCATTGTCCGCCTTGTGCCCGGGACGCGGGCCGCGGATAAGCCATTTGTGGCTATTATCTGGTCTCCTCGGGAGGCGGCGGCATTTTCCTTTGAGGACGCGGCCCCCTCGCTAATCCTCCCGCCTGCATTCTTGAACTTCAACGTCGCCTTCTGCCATTTTGCGTTCCCCAGTGTCTGGATGACTAATTGTCGATTCTACGCTTCCGCCTTATGCGGCAGGTTGTTTCCGCTCCTTTGGAGTGAGATGCCCAGTACCCCTTCTTATTTGTTTACTTATTTGTTTCTTAATATTGCTTAATATTGCGTGGGTGGGCGTGGATGGGCTGAAGGAAACACGCTGAAGGAAATAGTGCCTCGCTTTTGCTTTTCGCCGCTTGGATTAACCTGCGCGCCCAGTCGTGCACGTTTCTTTCCACTTGTTTCTTGCTGTACTTCCTTCTTGTTTCTTTTGAAATAATGTGTCGTGCTCACACTTCCTTCTTCTTTTGAAATAATGTGCCATTTTGCGTTCCCTGTGCGAGCCTGGATCGACCTACCCTGTACTTCGACTTGAAAAAGGCTGGTTCCAGCCGAAACGTGAAAAAGGCTTATGCGGCAGGTTGTTTCCGCTCCTTTGGATGTTTTTCGGGGTGACTCTAATTTATATACGGGGTGATTCTAATTTATTATACCTTCCATATATATATATACTTTTCGTTATATATATTGCTGTGCGTGGGTGGGCGGTGGCTATAGTGCCGCTCTTTTGCTTTTCCCGCGTTGTATATATTTATATATATATATATATAAACAGAAAGACTTGTTTCTTGCTGCTTACTTCCTTCTTGTAGCATATAATGTGTCCACGTGCTAGGGTGTGGTTTGGCTCTCTTCTTTTCACTAGAAAGTCCCATTTTTTTTATATATTTTTTAAACTTACAGAAGAAAGAAAAAAGAAAACAAAGGCTGGTTCCCGCGCCTTTCGAAATAGTATAACTGTTTTCTCCTTCCTTCTGCTATATAAGAGTCTTGAGTGGTATAGCGTGGTGACTAATTTATTATACTTTTAACCCCCGGGCACTCAAGCTACAGCTATATATATATATATGTATATATATATATATATATAGCTATATCATAGACCGGCGCCGCACCAACAGCATGCCACAAATATAGTAAGGAATGAGGGCCGTTGAGGAAATACAACCTCCATAGGTGTGGTGGGCATCTGTTAATTCAGTTTAATATCTTTTTTTAAATATACAGAAGAAAGAAAGAAAGAAAAAACCGCCGAGCCACGAAACTGTGTTCTCCTTCACCAACAGCAGCGCGTCCGCCGGACCTTCCGGGGTCCAAAATCCAGCCCTCCGTGCCACATGCCCTTAGGCTTTCGCTGCAACCTTCGAAAGAATCGGCATAGCAGCAACTGACTACAACGGTTCGAAGTTAACAAAAAAACAGGTAACGCGGCCTCCTTCCCCGTTTCAAGACGGGGTTGAAAATAAGTTTTTAAAGCTAAGAAAAATCACCGAAAAGCGCATACGAATTGGTAAGGTTCTTGTAATCGAAGGTTTCCGTCCCCCTTGCACGTCTTTCTTTCTTCGTTTCCGCTCTTGCACAGTACTTGACTGCCGCGGTCGCTCCCAGGGGTCTTAGGATTAGAATAAAACCTGCTACTACCGAACTCTCCCCGTCCAACATGAATAAGTGGAAACAGGTACTCGATAAAGCATCTTTACAATTAACTGAAATAATCCTCAATCACTACGAAACTACGGCCCATTCTCTCCGAAAGAAAGAGGAACTACTTAGTCAGGAACTAAGCAAAAGAGAGTTGAACCTTTTAAGCAACTACGAATCTAAGACGGCCTCCGCCATATCCCGAACAAAAGACCGAAAGTTTAACCGAGATAAGATTTCTAACACTGGCCACATGCGTAAGAACCTAACAAGCTCCGGCACTAGTAACTGCCCCAACTCTGACAATACGGCCGATAATGTCACTACGACTGTAATAAATGCTTCGACTACTGCACCCCAAACAGTTCAGTTAAACCCCTGTACTAATATTTTTCCCTCGCCTGCCGTCACAAAAGAAAACCTTACCGGGAATGTAATGAACCTTTCAAGTATAACCCTCTCCCCAGCTCAGATGAACGTCTTGTCAAAGGGCCTAAACTTTTGCCCGGCTACTGGTGGTTTTGATGAATTTCAACTTTTTAAGGACTTAGATAACTTCGCCAGAAACATGAGGCTACGAGAATACTTCTACGATCACCCCGCGACGGAAGAAGCCCGCAGAACCCGCCTAGCTATAAGCACTGGACCCCTCCCACACAGCGTGATAGTTGCCTCGACATGTACATCAAAGCTGTCCAACGCGATGTGCGAAAAGCATACCAAACACAAATTTCTTTCCACCACAACATGACTACCAACGAAAAGAAAGCCCTAGAGGAACTCGCAAGCTGTCCCGACATAATTATTAAACCTGCCGACAAGGGAGGCGCAATCGTAATCCTTGACAAAACCGACTATGTTAACGAGGCCAATAAGCAACTATCAGTATCGACGTTCTATAAAGCACTACCCAATGATCCCACTCAAGATTATAAGCAAATTATCAAAGATAAACTTGCTGAGCTTGTTAAAAATAAATAAATGAAACCACGGCTCGTTCACTGATCCCCTTAAGCCCAGAAGCCGGTAAATTCTATCTTCTCCCAGATTCACAAGGTGAACAACCCAGGGCGCCCCATTGTTTCTGGCATTGGCACTGTTACCGAAAACCTCTCGCGCTATGTGGATAATCTCATTTGCGACATTCCGCCCAGCTTTCCCTCCTTCATTAAGGATACCAATGACTTTCTCTCAGACATCTCAAAAATTGAAATTCCTGATAACTGCCTTCTAGTCACCCTTGATGTTGCGTCACTGTATACTAACATCCCCCATGAAGATGGCATCGCCGCTGTATCCCTTGCGTATGAGCAGTCATCGTGCGACAAACCTATCGATTCTTCTGCTCTCCAAACATTCCTTAGGCTTATTCTTGAACTTAACAATTTTGAGTTCGACGGAGTTCATTACGTGCAAGTCAGCGGAACGTCAATGGGAACTCGAATCGGACCTAACTACGCTAATATCTTTATGGCTCACCTCGAATCAAACTTTCTTGACACCCAAAATTAAAAGCCAATGTACTATAAAAGGTATATTGATGACATATTCATGATCTGGCAACACGGTGAGGCGGAGCTCCTCACCTTCATTGAGGCATTTAACCTAGCCCATCCTAGTATTTCCCTTGCTCATTCCTATTCGGAACACAGTGTAAACTTTCTGGACGTCACCGTTACTACTACCTTCCAAGGTCGGCTTCAAACTAAACTGTATAGAAAACCGACAGACACGCGGCAGTATTTGCACTTCCAAGTAGCCATGTCAGACACTGCAAGACAGCAATACCTTACAGCCAAGCCCACCGATTTAGGAGAATTTGCTCAAACCAAGCCGACTTTGACTCAAACTGTCGAGAACTCAAGACCGCCCTCCTGAATAAAAAATACCCGGAAAAAGTTATCGACGACGCTATTGTGCGAGCCAACCAATTAGACCGTAACGAAATCTGTAAGAAAAAAGCCCCGAACGGGAACCCGCAAACTAACTTAGTTTTAACCCACTCATCCTCCGCTCCAAGAGTGTCAACCGTGCTAAAAAAACATCACAATATCCTAATGCAAAGTGACCGCTTAAAAAGCATATTCCCCGAACCACCACGCGTTGTCTACCGGCGTAATAAGAATTTAGGTGACTTTCTTACTAACTCTCGTATCAACCGACCGGCAACTACTGGCTGCATGCCCTGCAATAAACCCCGATGTAAAGTATGCCCACACATGACCACTACACAGCGCGCCACCAGCACGGCTTCAGACTACTACGTAAATATAAAAGGTAACTTTAACTGTGACTCCGCTAATGTCGTATATCTTCTAGAGTGCACTGTTTGTAGGCAACAATATATCGGCCAAACTGAAGCGCCCTTCCGAATACGGTTCAATAATCACCGCTCTCATACATGTGAACAGTCCCGGGCATGCATTTAAACATCTAAAAGCAACGATTTTAGAATCCGCCTTCAAAACGCACCACGACCGCGAGGTTCGGGAATCTTATCTCATTTATAAGTTTGGGTCAGCCACACTTGGAATTAATGAAAGTTACGGAAAACTAACGTGCTTATCCCTTAAATAAAATTAGCGGCTTCATAATTTTTATAACTATGTTCATTTCATTATTCCTACCCTCGAGTTTGCCATCAGAATTCCCAGAAACTCTACTAATACAGCAGCTTTATTAGCCTAATGCGGCTCAACAATGCCATTTGTCCTGGGGAAGGAGGCCTCGTTCCCACCACCACTTAGGAATGTTTAACTCTTTGTGATCTATTCATGTTTAACCTTTGTGACCCTACCTATTTCCTGTTCAATTGCTAGCTTCTGTGAAATGCTCTTTTGTGCCCCTATCTATTCTCTTCATCCGCGGGGGCACACCCATCTTCGCTTCCCCCCAACCAGTCTCCCCAGCCACTGAATACCTTACTGTATACTCTTCCCTTTCTTTTCAAACCGCGGTTGTCCAGTTTCCCCCATTGTCTGAACTTGCAGCCCGCGCGGCATACGTTGACCCGTCATGGTGCAACCTTGAACGCTGCATTGTTAACACGACCCCTTTTTCTCTCTCTCGCCCCCACCCTTTTTATTTTTTTTTTTTTTTTTTTTTTTGATGTTGTGACTTAGGCGTAGCCTGACTGTATGCCCACTCTCCATTTCCGAAACATTTTCCGCTCCTTCTTACAGTTTTATGCAAACCTATATAAGAAATGTGTTCAAAATGTTTGCGACAGCAAAATCATGTAACTTACTCTGATGAAGGCAAGTCCCGTTGCCGCTACGTAAGTAAACATTGTTTGTTATTGTTCTTGCTGTGTATCCGACTCTTTACTTATATATGTATATATATATATTTATATATAATATGTATATCTTATATATATATATATCTATATATATTGTATATCTCTATATCTATATATATATATATATATATATATATATATATATATATATATATATATATATATATATATATATTGCTGCGCGCATAACTTCAAGTATCAAGCAGCGTGCAGATGATTATGTTCTGTACAGGAAAATCCTAGAGGAATCTGATGTGCTGCGGTTGCAAACTAACGTAGATATAATATTTTCTATAGGTCAGCCAATGGCCGACGTTGATAAACGTATGTAAATTACAAAACAATTATTTTCCTGGGAACGCAAACTATTCCAAATGCACTCTAATGGGACTAACGAAGCTATGCCGCATGTAACTCACGCTCAATTTTTAGGAGGCACGGTTTTATGTGACCCATTGTACACTCTTAATCTGGTTCAATGTAAGTTCAAGTTAAAAAGGGTGATCCTCATATTGTATGTGCATCCCAACGAAAAATAACTCGAAAGAGGCATATATGTGGATCTTATCTTAACTTGTTTTCTTTATGTTTTTGGTTTTTATCTGCAACCGAAAAAATGGGGTCATGCACTATCGGCAGTTCTGGTTACTGTTCCACTTATGTATCAGTAAATGGTTGGGGAGAGTAAATTTGTATACTTTTTGCTGTTGTCTTTTTCCACATATCTCGTGCGCGGCAGTGAAGTATACACTCTTTCATGCATCAACTGGAACAATGGAGCGCATATATATTTGGTGCTTCTTGACCGAAGATGCACTAACGAGTTTAAAATACACGAGCACACCATGAATAAAATTTAATGGCGCAGCGATCGCGAATTTCGAGGCGTATACGCCTCGAGCTTCGCGATCGCGGCGCCGTTACCATCGCCTCTCCGCGGCGTTTGCGGGATTATCGTTGCGTGACTGATAGGTGGTCATGCAGTGTTTTGGTTCTCGCTCGCTTCTTTGTGCCCTTCCGTGCCCTAAAAAACTTGTTATGGCGGCTTCTGTACGTAAAGATTACGTTTAGGGCACTTCTAAAGCCGCTATATCTTGGTAGGGTGCCTAACGCCAAACATAGCTATCCAGGAACGCCGTCCTGCGCCAAGTTTCTTGGCCGCTGTTACGGGCAACGGCCGCAGCATATCACCGCTGTCACCTCCGAATACGTGCGGCAGAAGTGAATTTTATTGCAGCCTCGTTTAGAACTGATACCGGCACGGTGAGAGGTTTATTATCGTTTTGCAGCGCGGACAACGAATGTGGCCTCGTTTCGAATATCGTAGAAAAATATATTTCGGGGATGGGATTAACCAATACCTGATAATAACTTCTGCTTTAAGGCGCAAGTTATTATTCTTATAAAATTTTATTATTCCTATTATTCTGATAAAATTTTATATCAATATAAGGCACGCAAAAATGTTAAGTATATTCCAAGGCTGTGCGTCGTGAAAGATGTGCAATCTTGCATGCCTTATAGCAAGAACGAAGGAAAGTTAATTAAACCACGGAAAAATAAATGGTCTGCACGTCCGGAGGAAACAATGGCTCGTACGGAAATGAAAAAAAAAACTCAGTGCAGCTTCGGTAATGCTAAAGACGTTTGTTTAAAGTTAAGCCGGGTAGGACTCACGAGACCAACAAGTGTGCGAAATGCACTGCTATTTCGCGAGACATTGGGAGGGAAAGGGGGGGAGGGGGACGCGTAACTATTGTTGTGTACCATTGCGGAGCAAAATGAAGGAATGAACGCTTTAGTAATCACACACAAAAGTGTCGCGTCCACCTTACTCTAGTTTTTTAGAGTTCAACGAACAGCTGATCACTCGGCGGACGCATATTTATCTGCAACGCATCTCATGCTCGCCCCTCTGTCCTTCCTGCGTCTGTCCGGCGTTGTCCGCACAGCTGCGCTTCTCCTCCTCTCCTCTCTTCGATAGCGAACACTCTCTCACAAATAGCTGCCGGTTGGCGTAGCACGCTCTCACTCCGTTTTGCTAGGCGCCGGTGGTTCGTCGCTGCGCGCGCGCTCCGCATGTGCAGTACTCTCTCTCTCTCTCTGCTCTCCTCTCCTTGAGGCGCTGTGAATATAAAGCGGCATGCCGCGCTCCGACGGTCTCAGTCGACGGTCGTTCCGCGTTACGCGCTTGCACTCTCTCGCAGTACTCGACATTGCTTGATGCAATCGTCGAGCCCCTAATTGTGCACTTTACGGACCACAAGGCACTCATTCTTGTCTGCAATAAAGACCGTACCTGAGCATACGTGTACTGAATGCATTGCATGGTGAAAAGGGAAAATTATGCCCACCTCCACTTCGCGTGAGAATCCCTGTTATAAGCGTAATCAATACGATGGAAAACGCCAATGGAACCCCCCATGAGATGCGTTGCATCACACCAGGGTTCCCGCGAGGGGAGGTGGGCGTAATTTTTGGGGTATACAAGTTCACTATTCTGATAAAAAGGTACCGTTAGAAGAGTGGGATATCTGATAAGGCTTTCTGATTTCCGTTTGTGCTAGATCCTGACGGTTTTCTGCGTCATATGACTATGCTTCGAAGAAACCTTTAGTCGCGGAATCGCATTACTCTAGAATCCCTTCTCAGCGCTGCTCGCGGAGGATACATTTAGCATATGTGAATGTTTGCGGGCGCTGGGCTCACAAAACGCCCCAGCTTTATTTCTTTGTACTGCTCCTGTTCCCGGGAAAATTGTTGATCATGCATCGTACTTATTTTGTAGAATGTTAGTGAATTTTATGTACAGGTTAGTGATCAATATCTAAGTATGATATTGGCAAGCATAACTGGCGTGCTGTCATGTATGAGTGCTCCGCTAGGTTGTATAAGCACAAAAACTGGTTTTATGGTAGTGTGTAGCCATATAGCATGACCATTTGAGGAAACCATGCTTACGGAGACACTGATAGTGAATTTCAGGACAGTGTAATCACAAACACCTCCATATGCATATCCCGGTTTCGCGACGCAGACCTGTGATGCACACCGAGTTGCGGTTGCACCGACCGAATGTAACAGACTACGATTGCGTCAGACCCATTTACGCTCTCGCAAATGCGCCTCATTTGTGAACAGAGTGACTGCTTTACATAAATATGTTTTTCCAGAGCCTACGAACGGTAAACCTCAGTCGTGAACGGGCCCTGTAAGCAGCAGTGACAGTGGGGCGCGGGCCGGAGACTCCGTTGGCTGCTTTCGAAACAGGCCGCTAGGAGGATAACAGAGGCACCCCTAGAGGCCGCGCTAGAGGCGTATAGTTGGACAGCAACGGGTTCAGCGACGGTCAGGGAAAAACGGGACTGCGTCAAACAGTTTTAACGACAGCAGCGCCCCTATCTCTCAACGTGTACGCAGCTAGTTTTTGTTCTTCCGCATGCAGCGCCACTAGTGGCGCTCTATAGCGGTTTTCTCCATTGCTCGCGTTATGCGCCTGATGTACTAGATAAACTGTCGGTCAGACTGGCGGGAACCCTTACCAGTTTGGTTGGGGCGTGAAACTGTGAATTTGTTTGTATCCTCCGGGTGTATTTACTGTTCGACGAAGTGGAGTTTTGCCAGCAGGTGCAAAAAAAGGTCAGTGCTGCGTAGTTATGTTCTGGAAACGGTTGTTGTGCATTGACTTGTTTATCACTGCGTCCCATAGATATGCCGCCCCGCTGCCCGTTCGTGTGCGGAAAACTCTTGCTGCGGTAATTCCCCTAAGCTTGCGTGTTTGTGGGTCGCAGTCGACTTGACATTTCTGACTGCTTACATTAGCTAGTGCTATTTAAAAAGTTGCTGGTGCGTGCATTTCTCGAGTCTGCAAGTCCCCTTTCGATGTGGTGTTGGTTTGTTTTATATTGGCGGTTGCTGTGCCTGTTAGCGGTACTGAATCTTCTGGGGTTATCCGCTCGCTATTGCCTAGCGCGCACACACTTAACAACTTGTTTGTCAGAGCGTCTGTCTTTAGACTTATCGGTATTTTCGCAGTTTATTGTTAACTGCGTTGTATTGGTCTGCGGAGAACCATAAATGTACTGTCTAATCAAACCGGGAGTCTTCGATCTTGCCCGTAGCTCGCACGAAACATACAATACTCCGAGGATGGCGTGACAGGTGCGTTACGCTATTCCGCCTAATGTTGATGTGGGTTCAAGGCGTTAGCGGCCGAACTGCTTACTGTCACGTGAACGGATGGTGGGGTGGTCTTTACCAGCTCGGAGCCATGGACACAGGGAAGCCGTTGACGTATTTAACAACATACATTTAATGCACACACAAAAACCCTCAGGCAAAGCACTCAATATTTAAACTACACACAAACGATAACACTCAAACCTCTACAATCCCAAAATAAAACTCACTTACAAACCCCTACAAACACAATTCAAATCAAAACTCTAAAGTCACTACAATAACGTCCTACACTAAGTACACTCTAAATACACTCCTTAACCAAGTTCTAGTTAATTTCTCTCGTACCACAACTCCCTAGTTGTGTCCTTTACAACTGCGTCCCTACTCGACTGGCCTACCCTGCGGTCGTCGGCGCTGACGTGTCGCACCCGTTGTGTCACCGTGACTCGGTGGTAGTAGCCGTCCTCGTCTCGTTTCGATGCCGGTTCGACGCGCGCGGTCATCCCTTCGGCGGCG